>QEWY01004040.1:0-23568 GCA_006503575.1 Baylisascaris schroederi
ACGACGACCGATCTCATCGAAGAATTTTTATTCCTTCCTGCACAGGCAGCGGAAGCATGGTTGTGGTCACATCAATCTGCTTTCGCTGCATCTTTGGTGCATCTACAGTGAGGGTGAAACTGAATCCTGACTAGCTTATGACATTTGGGATTTTAGTTGTTGCGTTATCATCCCCTCATTAGCGAAAGCGGCATTAACTACGAGGACTTTATTCACCAGTCCTTATTGTTAACGGGAGCAACCGAATCGTAACAGGTCATTGACGGAATCCAAGAACACGCAGAATGACTAAGCCGACATTTGTGTATGATTTCGTAGACCTCTAAATTCACCAATCTCGTTGTGGGGCTGCAACAAGACCAGCGCGTGTCGAACATTGTTAAGCCCGAAGCAATGCACGCTGGAGTACGGTTTATGGAGTTGCTTTTCTTTCAGGTACCATATGAGGCTACAAAAAGTGTCGCAGCTCTCAAGCGATCTCTTTAATGGAATATTGATCGAAAAATGCAGACAATTCTTCGTTGGAATATCTCCCAGTAACTGCGCTTTGCGATGAGGCCGCTTATTAAAGCATAATCGATCAGAGGAACTTCGCTTGCAGCTGTCATAAAGCGGAAGAGGTGCCCCTTCAAATTCCATTGTCAAAGTTGTTCATTCAGTGGAAACTATAAAATCTGTGGTTATTGCAGATTCATCCCCTCCCCCCTGTCGTCCCCCTACTCTCAAAGCAGTTAGTTCAGTCGCACCCTTATTCGATGAGCCGTTGGATGACGACTCCAGAAACTTCGGGATTCTTGTGCGCTGTTGAACATCTGAACCTTCATCCAAAGTTATGCATGCAAAGTTATGGACAAGCGCAGTCATTTCTCCCTAAAACAGTTTTGAGTGCGGACAGTTTAGGGTGCATTTTGTGGTGGCATCATCTGTCAGAATCGAAAATTGTTTCCCACTCATATGAATTTCGCTTTCAGCTTGCCTATGCACTACTTTCTGCTGTTTCTTTGAGTTCTTGAGCCCAAGCGTGCCTTGACATCGTTCACGTAGTTTTGTCTTCTCTACCTTCTCGCTACCTTTCTTGACCATTCCAGAGTCCCAAAAAGTTGGGCAGTTGTGGGGACCTCTTGATAGATTATAGCGACACTATGCCTATGAGTTAATGTGCATGTGCAACAAGTCGGATGCCCGTTTTTATTCTGCAGTTATTTTTGAGCAAAGTTACCGCATTCTCTCTGTCCGACCCTTCGTGAAGGAATTGGTGATGTTCACTTCACATGCAATGCTTCGTTCAAGTTAGCAACTTATACGTGACATTTTGTAACTTTATGTTGAAGAGTTATAACATAGACGGGCCCTCATATATAAATTTGTGAATCATTCACGTTCAACTTGAACCTCGTATTTGTTAATCTATTCAATGCTTCATTCACCATGAGCCTTTCTCTTCCGTGGTATCAGAGGAAGACTTTAGCTATACTGGTAGTGCATGGTTCTGTGGGTAATACATTTCAGTGGGATACAACTGCGGCCAAAAACTTCATCGACAATGAAAATAGCCACCGGTTTTTGGTGAAGTGCAACTTGCCCAGTGAATTCGTAATGTACTCGATGAGGTGGCATTGGCATTGCGACAAGTCCCCTCATACTCGATAAACATTTTTTAAACTTCATGTTGATGACTTAAATCTTTTTGCGAATCGAGCCAATAAGTTCGTCATTTTGCATCTTCATCGATTTTGCTTCAGTCGCTCATAACGGTGATTTAATGTATTCATCTAGGTGTTAAAGGAAAATGTTGCTATGAAGTCGAAATGGGTGAGAAAAGAAGGGTCTTCGTAAGAATTTGGTGCATTTATTATGAGAGTTTCTGTTTTTATTTCCTTATCTTAAAGCTGTGTTTTGCTATATTTCTTGGAGATTTCTGAATAGAAGACCCAGATAAATTGAAGCGATCTTGTTCGTTTTGCTGCGTAACAGTAAACTTTCACGTCCCTGTTCGAAATGTTTGGTTTCACACAACATCTTGATATACGTGGTTGTACTCTGCGGTCTAGCGAGATGCTTTGGTATTCTGCCACATGTCCGAATATTCTTTCGCCTCTTGTATAGAGGCTGATGAAATGTATGTGGCTGTAAAACGCGAACATATGAACTCTGTTGCATCTATGTTCCCGTTTGCTATGTCGACTGAGACGACGGTTGGAGGTAGGTCGTGTGGCCGGCAGAGCTAGTATAAGCACTTTATTTCGAAGATAAAAAACGGCTTCCAAGATGAACCAAGAGGGAGCAAGGCTGGGACGAGTAGCAGAACACTGACGCGCGAGCACAACACCAGAAGAGCACTGACTCTGACGGGCTGAGAGCCGCCTTTTATAAGCCTCAGATACTGTCAAGGCACAAAGACGTACAATGGCATTACGTAAGGCCACTCAACAAGTGCGTGTGAAACTGTGATGATTCGCCACTTAAAAGTGCAAAGCGATGTTTCATCACAGTCGGATATCTTGGGTTGGCTCTTCAGCGTCATAGCCAACAAACTCCATTCAAGGAAATTATTCGAGTGATAAATTGAGCGCTCCCACAGTTGAGATATGGATTAACCACAGTGCAGTTCATCCTATGTGCATGTATCATTGCTAAATCCCGATCCCAGTTACAGCTTTCCTCATGACCGAGGCCAAATCTAAATAAAACTGTTGAGTGGCGTTTGGCGGCTCTGTTTCTTTATAATAAGACTAAAGGTTGCTGTCTTGTCAAATATACCGTTCAATAAAGAATAGTCAAGAAAGGGGGTAGAAATCGGTCTGCCATTCTCCCTTGAAATTTTATGCTCTTATAGGAACAGAGGACTGCTAACCACCAAGAAAAGAACAAAAAATAGTCAAAATGGATGGGGTCCGCTGTCTCCATTCTCCCTTTTGAAGTCTCCGCGTCGCTAGAATTTTTCTGGTTACGCCGTTCGTATGTCACATAGCGTACCGTTGTTGGAAATACCTGACACATGACAGCAGATGCACTAATTTCCGGTGAGCAGGTCACAGAACCTTGCATGTACTCACAAGCCTTGCATGTAACACAACACAACTTACTTCGTGCAACCATACAAATGAGATTGAAATGTTGGCTAGGACAGCCGCAAATTCTTTGAAGCTCGTGACGAGGCATGCCTGTTTTCTTGGCATGGTAAAATTTCTTTCTAATATCTTTGGTGGATTAGTGCTCGATTTAGCATAGGAACGCAGAAGAGAAGTGTGCTTTCTGCAGTGAAAGGAAAACACAGCATTCAGTTCAAAACAATAACGTTTTCCTGGTTCATTTATATCGCCTCTTAACGCTATTTTTTGATACTTTTCGATGAATGAACGTACAGTCTAAGACAACGTGGGGACGCAAACAGGTTCAGAGGAGGATAGAGGCAAAGAAACGGCTGCGGATCTCTCAGTGACGGAATTGCGGTATGCTGCCAGCAACCATTATTACAGCTAATATGTCGGCGTAAATAGCCAGGTTATGAAGTTGCAGTTTAAAACGTTAATTTTCAGGATAAGGGAGGATGCGACTATGTGGAATTATTTGCGAATCTCACTAATTGATTACTTGGCAATGAAACGGCCAACCAACTCTCATCAAATCCTGTGCAACTGGTTCTATATCTGTTGAAATTGTTCCCTCTTCTTCAAAGAATTTGCCTCGAATGATGCCAAATTACATTCTCAAATCGATGTATTATGTTCCCTGTTTCCTTAATCCTGAAATTTGTGTGATAGTGTTCGTTCGAAAACCAATATATAAAATGAGCGTCACTATAGCACTTTACGTGATGAGTAAATGCGAAATAAAACTGCTGACGCAATGCGTTTTGCACAGCTCGACGTGTATAACGGCCAAGTATCCAAACAACGTACCACTTTCCATCAATCAACAAGTCGTTCAGTGCTAGAAAATGTCTCTCCATATCGATCCCACTTGTCCCGATTCAGTGTTTCTTGGATTCACTTTTTTCTCATAGTTTTTTTAGAGGGTGAATTCATCTAACTGGAGGTCAGCCTGTACTTCTTCTATCGAATCGTGGCATCCTTTCTGTACTTCTTTTCGTCCATTCATTACTTTTCATTCTGAATGTCTCTGCCGCCCATCTAAACTCCCTCATTCTAGCCCTGAATACGAAGTATTTTACTCCTGTTCTGTCCCGGAATCATTCGCCGGCTTCCTTGTCGATCAGTTTTGTTCCTACCGTGATTCTTTTCATTCTCCTGAACATTACCAGTTACCAAATCTTTTCTGAAATGCTTGCGAAAGTGACAGATGCGCATTTGTTTGATTGTTCGCCATCAGGTGAACGCAACCGAGACAAACGGAAGGACTGAACTGAAGTAATGCGGCATTTGGAATCACATACATATGTGGCACATTTCCAGTGCTCCATGAGAGTGCGTTTGCGTATCTTTGTATGATTATTTGTTCTAAATGCAAAGATAAAGCAGACATGTTACGCCATCAGCGCTAGATGGCACCGAAGGTTTTAGCTACAACACGAAGGTTGGATCCTACGACGAATGATTGCAATGCGGTGGCACCAGAACACGACAGAACTTACGGCAAAGCCTCCACACTAGTAACCTTAGCAAGGATCATTCGGGACTGCTTTTTGGACCAGACGGGAAGTCTGAGGATATTTCATCGTACAAGGTAGGCAATAATCCGCCTACTGCTGGAATTTCAAAACTGTCATTTTCCTGTCAGCCTGACGTTGCGCCAGTTTGCACAAGCAATACAATACCGGCGTGACGCAACAGTGATCACATTCTTAAATCAGATGTGATCGTGGTGTTGCGTCGCAATTCCCCGATTTGTATCAGAAGTGTCCCGTCGCTTCCCAATCAGGTATCCTGTTCCCCACGACGTAATCAAGCGATACCCAGCTACCGCCTAGAACTTTCCAGTTCCCAGACCCACCTCATCTTACCATTCAAAAACTTTGCCACAATCTTGCGTCAGTCTGCATCAAAGCAAAGATTTTGGCGCCACCCGTTTCAGATAGCACCGCGTGAAGTGAGTGAGATGAGACCATGAGCGGGGAGGTAGGCCCGATGGAGAGGAAGGCAGTCCGGTGACTGGCATTTGGTTTCTTTGCAGTAGCTCCCCATCCCTCCTTTCCTTCCACCATTTGCACCAAAGCAAACTTTAGCATCGAGGAGGTCACTTCCATCTGGAAAAGCTTGAGCTTTAGTTGCTCATTAATCCCCTAGACTAAGAAACTGCATTGAATGTTTTTTGTTAATTTTTCAATAATTTCCTCTCAGAGTTAATTCTTCCAACATTTTCCTATTTGCGTGCGAGTGTGAGCGTTTTCAGCCTCACAGAATTTCCTCTTTTCTAAGTGGTTATATACACAGTAAGTGATTTGAATATGAACGGATAGCACCCAAACTCAGTACTTTTCGCGTTTTCCTGCTCTTGATCTCTTAAAATTTCTGTCTCAAAAAGTTTATCCCCTTTCCCTCGATGCTTCTTCATTTCCTTGATCGTTTGTTGAACGTTGGGAATTGAACACTGTGCTACGAGAAATCCCTATATCCAACACCGAGAAAATAAACTCAGTTCTGATCTCCACCACCCTTTAATGACCAAAATTCCGATCACTCGATCGTACTCATTCTATGGCGTTAGTTGGTACGGCAAATGCAAGTTTTTGAGTACGGTCCGTATTTCCCACTTGTTTTTTTAGTGCATCGGCACTAATATGCGAGTTTAAACGTTCGAAACTGTGCCGAATGCGCCGAGTTTCACTTCTCTCCTGCTTAGCTGAACATCGAATGACCCAAGCTTCCGGGTTGTCTTACGTGTACCATTTCTTTTTCTTCATCATCGGACCAGATTAAACCTTTTCTTACTTTAGTGCATTGACTGTTGGGTTCTTGTTACTTTCCTGGGCATTTAACAATAATTTTTTCGCAGCCTTGTGCGTTTTCTATTTCACACAGTGTCCAAAGACATCTGTTTTATTCGAATTTGCCGATCTTCCCTGCTGCTTAGAAGACCACTCAGCCGTCTTGGACAGGGTAACACCCAATTAAGTAATAGCGGTTCTCCAGCGGATGAAACCAGCATATACGCAGGGTACCCGAAAGATACAGCCTCAGGTTAAACACCATGTTGCTCGTATAACTGGATTCTGAAGCTGGACAGAACGGGAACCCTCCCTCGGAGCATCCCGGGTGTCGGAAAATCTCCGAACGTTGAAGTTGCTTGGGCGACCGAGAGGCCTCGTACATTCAGTCAAGACACAGGCCTTCTGGAAATCCTTGAGTATTTCTCGACATTCTTGGATCGACTTGAAGCGCGAGATGCCTCGAAGTCTGAACCTTGTATAAATCCTTTCATCGGAAGGTCCGGGCTGAGGTCGTCCTGAACAGGACGCTGGGGCGTTCTTTTTCCGGAGTTCTTGCTCGTATATGCAAGGCGCTGTTGTGAGTAGATATATATCCGAACCGAATAAATTGAGGAATGTACTTTTGAGAGTTCTTTCCAGAAGAGATTTTCGGGTCGGCGTGACGAATATTCTTTTCCATAAGGCCATATCGAAGCCAATCTTTCTTACTGCAACGATGAGGATGATACATTCACCGCATCAGCAAACAAATGTGTGGTACGACAACCAGCAAGAGGGATTCGCTTCAGCACTTCATTCTGATGATGACGACTTTCTCGGTCTCAACGTCGAAGACTGTATCAAGCGCTCGTGGAGAAATTCTATGATACGTCGTGCAGTCGCTCACCATGATCCGAAGTTGGTTTTTTATGTACCTAAGCGAATTCTTGCAATGTCGTTTGTCTATCTGCGCTTGTTTCCGGTGGTCATAACAGTATTTTAGTAAGCCAAACGATGAGGTAGTCAATTTGGAAGCGGAATAGTCCCCTGAAAACATGAAGTTTTCGTTGAAGATTACTGTCATTGAAACTGTATGTTTGCATTGTTTGGTGGCGCGTAACTCATTTAAACCCCTAAGTTACGCACTCATCACTTATAGCGAGCCAAGGTTTCTTTGTATCACGGTTATAGTTGAGAGGTTAAAGGAAGGGGCAAGGGGCGGGTAGGCAGAAGGGATCTACGCCACCGAAGTTTCGCCTGAGTGGTTCCTTCATTGTTTGCCTTTCTGTCATATGTGAAAATAATTACCGGAACCGTTTGACTAAGCTTCCGTGAAGCAACTCAAAATTGGGTTATTTTTCACGTTGTACACTCTATTCAACAAGGTGATCCAACTTTTTTTCACCTTCTTAGTTACGGAATCTTCACTCTCGTACCCATGTGCTAGTCTAATAGAACGGCCAGTTTCAGTTTGTATTTCGACATGCTCTTCTACATGAACTTATGGCGTTGTCGTGTTGATGGAGATGAAGAAGACATCGTATCTGGTGAAATCCCGAAGCGCTTCCAGGATATGCGGATTAAGAAGCACTAAGATTGTTGATGAGAAACTAGGCACAACTTGTGACTGTCATTATTTTGTCAATGAAATGTCATTACGCGCAATGCTCAGTTTTATGCCCCAAGGTGCTGGGGCCACCAGCTTTCGTTCTCGACGTAAAGGTTAATGAGCTTGGGATTTGGAAAAAATCGGTGAAGTTGAGGCATCCGATGCAGTTCACTTCTATTTACCAATTCGATTCCGATACCGAGTAATTCTTATCTGTTTTCTTTTGCTTACGCAGTCTCTTTTTTTCAAAATCAGTCGATAAGGCGTTCCATTGATCCTGATTTTACGCCAAAACCACGCTGAAGTATATGTTGCATGTTCTTCCGCTCCTCGTCGGCACTCATTTTTTCAACGAAATGAAAGCTAGCGATTGCCATACAACTGATGCGAACGCATTCGTGGTATTGTTGGTGGCGTTGATTCTAAGATGCTTATTGGCCACTTTTTTCTTACAAACGGGGTTAAGAGGAACTTGAGTTGAATTTACTGGCGTCACTTTCGACAGTAATAGCACTTTGGACACAACTCTAGCTAGGGGATGATGCAAATTGAAATCTTCAACAGTGGCTTGCAGCTGCCTCGCGTCTGCGCTGGAATACTGCTTTCGGCATTCCCCACCAGAAAGATGCTTACACAGTGGTCGGCGGTCTGCGACTTCCTTAGCATTCCGACATCCTAAAAATCTCCGGGGCATGTGCGGTGACAGGAGACATCTCCCGCCATAGTCTCTTTATCAAATGCTCTTTTAAGCAGTTTGCTTTTTTCGATCCTGCTTGCCGTTATGCTTTTACCGTTGGATCGATCAGCCAGCCGCACCACTCTTCCTTAACAGATAAAATCGCGAAAAATTTACTGTCCATATGTTGCTGCAAAAGACGAGTGTTCATCCATCTTTCTCAAAGAGCTTACCGCCCGAAAAATAGTTGCCATGCATACAGGTCGACAACTCAATTTTGCACAAGAACAAAGTGAATATACTACATGGGCCTTACTGTTCGCCAGATATCTGCAGATATGGTGTCCTTGAACAGTGGGAAAAAATTAGCGCTCTAAATGACAGAATACCTACCACAGTCCGGAACCGATCTCAGAGGTTGGCGAAAAAAAATTAGGAAGTTGCAATGTTTTGGTTACTGACTCTCTACTCGAATTCAAAGGTCGAACATGTTTTAGAAAGCAAATTAATACGTTGATGGGGTTGGAGTTGTCAGTCTAAAAGCGGTGAACTACGAAAGTAACATCGCAACTGTGCATACGAACTTTTACTCTCACTCTCCAAGTTTGTGGCGAATGCCTGCCGCTCATAAATTTCACTTGCCCCTATCCCCTGGTCAACAGACCAAAGTAGTCGTGAAGTACTATTGCATCTAGTGAGCCATGAACGGTTCCAAATCATGACGTTAAGCATATTCGTTGTGGAGGGGAGATTTCATTTGAAGTTCTAAACCGCTTTAGCAGAAACTTATGTAGAATCCAAACAGATCGCTAGCACTGAGAACGAAGACAGAAACAACGCCAACAGCCCGTTCAAAAAGTCACTAGCACCCACAGCTCACCGATAAGGTCAATCAGCCCGAGAAAACCTTATGGCAAATTATAATTCGAAATACTCGCCGAATTCATCCCGTCAACGTGGACTATTCAGGACCAACCAAATTCAGCAGCCTTTTAAAAAGACCGCAGAACATAAAAGGAAGGGAGAAATGCGAATCAGTTATGTTGATGACTATATAACATTTTTGAAAATACGGTGCAAATAAACGGAATATTACTGAAGACTTAAATTTAAAAAATGTTGCCGAATACACATTTAGCTGAACACAGAAATCAAGCTAGGAGAAAACTGGTACAACTATGTACTGATAAGGATCTAGCACAGATGCAATAATATCATATGCGGACAACAACAAATGTAAATGGGACAGCATGAGCTCTAGCATCCATCCTTGCGCACTTTCTGTCGGCGGTTACAGAACCACACTCGGACCACCTGAAGAAAAAAATATTCGTAAAATCCTGCAGATAGAGTGGAACAAAAGGTCACTGCAGTAAGGGCTAGGTTCATCTGCTTCCAACTCAGAAATTTCGAAATTTATCATCCCTCCCCCCTCCAAAAAAAAAGATTCTAAAAAGACATCTTTCGAGCGAATAAAACCAAACACAGCAAGCGAGCACTTGCCTATGCATTTATCTTGATTATATTTCAACGTGCCGAAGTGGCAAAACATACGAAAGTATGCGATCTTGAACAGCAGGAACGAGCAGAACGCTCGCAAAGTCACAATTTAGGCAAACAGACATTTAATACGCAAGAGCAACCATAAAGTCCATATCGAAACAGGTCAGCTGCAACTTAAAAGTGAAGGAGCGGAAGCATTAACGATATCGTCGGGAGGCAGTTCCAGACACGCAGAACACGAAACTGTAAACTATGCAGAATATTCCTTAAACTGCAATATATTTTAGCAAGCTTAGATTGGTGCGCTCAGCGTCTAGCATATTGCCGATCCTCTCATCTTTGTGAAACTTGATGCACGGCAATATCTCATCGTATTTAGCAATTTGAAGAATATAGCAACTACCAACAGCTGGCTATCCACTCTAGAACAAGTCGTACAATAGGCGTCTGCAGCGTAATTACATGCTCCACGAGCAGCATGACCATAAAGTTAATATGTAACACGATCAGAGCATCGTAGATACGCATCTAGATGCAAACGATGAGTCACAGTTGGCACAGAGTCGTACAAAATGTCATCCTGGAAATTAAGGATCGTGCCAAGTTGCGCGAATTCCCGAACTTACATCATGATTTAATTGAAGACTTCTAGCGATATGAGCCATTGCATCATTGTCAGGCCGGGCGTTCTGTTGGAAATAGCCGTCCAATGTGGCAAGCTGCACCGCATCAAGATTTGTCCTCTTCCGACGTTTCCTAGGTGCAGCATCTGACATGACTGCGCAAGAATTGCCTTCTGACGGGCAATCTTTTACAACCGAATTCATCACTGCAGCGCCTGAGAGACCGACCAACGTGCGATTCTGAAGTTTCAAGGACCATTTATTCAGTTTTTTAGTCGTGTGGTTTGAATTTTCCACGACTACGTCTATTTTCCATACCACGTTACAATACTCAGCAATTTTACCCACCACTGCTAGATTTTACCCACCACCTAAGCACTGCAGGGAAAGTCGTGCACGAATATAATATATAAGCAATTGCGCCTGTTTGTCTGTCTGTTGCTAAGACTGAATTATAAAGTTCAGAGACAGTTTAAAGGCATCTAAAGGTGCCAGAGGAATTTTGCATTTACCTCCGATCACCCTGATTTCTGCCTTCGGTGCCGGCGTAGGAAAACTCCATCTATTTACATCAGACAAGATGGCATAAGATCACGTAAAATGAAAAAGTTTTACTACGTGCACTTTATTATTCTCGATATAAACAGTTAGTCTGGCAAGCGAAAACGTTGATAAGTAAGGAAAATTATGAAATACTTGCTGTCAATCATTCTCTCAAAGGAGCTTATGATAACTCATTCACTACATTACCATCCATATGAGCAATACGCGCACAAACCAAATGGAATACATTGTAGAGAAATAAAAGGAGTTGTGCTTTCTGGTAAACAAGCCCAGGTGGATAGGACAAGTGAATATGCTTTCAAGAAACAAAGTTCTAATGCGAGATCACCATACAAGAATTGAAAGATCCATATTATGATGCTCGAGAAGCTCAACGACTTAAACTACATTCGTTAATGCAGTCTCCACACTGGACATCCAATTTTTTAACAGCGGATATAGCTTACGCATATTTTTGAACGATAAATTCAGCGCCTCAAAGCGCGAAATCGTTGTTTGTGAGAAATCCACACCATGGCGGCTGCTCAAAGCCGCACCAACATCACCTTGTGTGAAGCCTAAACAACGCTCCTGAAGGCAAGACACGCAGATGTTCGAGTATTAAAATTGGTGCTGTTAAGGGTTGAGCTTGGTTTCAACCAAGAAGAGAGCAAATGGTTTCGTTTTGAGGACAGGAAACGAGTTATCGAATCATTTCCGTCAAACGAGTTATTCCCATCGCAGGAACCAGCTCCGAATTGCTCTCGCAAAGACACACCTGTTGGGATCTGGCCCAGTTTTTGTGAGGACAGGTAACCAATACACAGTCACCTGACCACTTTAGGTGGAACATTGACTCACTGATTACTATAAGCGGGCAGAAGTAAACGACTTCATGAAGCCACTTCTAGGACAGGTGCAAGATTAGCTCTTCACTAGACAATAGTTAATGCAACATCGCAAAAAGTTGAAAGAATTTTCAAAAAACGATCTAGTGAGCCATGTGACATGTTGTGTATCAGGTTTGCAAGGCTGTTTAAAGTGTAAGAAATCGATCATGCTGACAATGCAGAAGGAACAAGTAGAAGTAAAAATGCCCTTTGATCATTTTACGCGCAATGTTGAATAAACGTCGACGGCTCTTGCCTATCCTATGTTTTTGATTAATCTTTCCACCTGAACGTGAGGAGGAACCACCCTGCAGATATTTTTCTTTGCAGCCGTGAAATTCCCCATCTCAATCCAGTGCCATCAAGATCCCAGCTCAGGTGTCTACGCTTCAGCAAGCGCTCATTTCTAATGGGAATCTCTTCAGCAAGCCTGGCATTTCAGCCCTTCCTTATCGAAATGTTGCTAAAGTAAACAATCAAAATATCTCCTTCAAACCATCTCTCAGCATATACAATTGCCGAAATTCCTTTTCACCACCATCACCAAGAATCAAAGCACATACCAAAATTGATGCGCTGCTTCTTAAACATTCCTGCGAAGTCCTCCACCTCCTTCAACTTTACTATGTCTTCACGCGTTATGGCATGGCCCGCAGCTATGACGGTCTATAATCATGAAATAAAGTCGCACGACAGTGTGCACAACTTAATGAGTGCCACATGCTTAAGGCTGATGGTGACTGTTGAGCCATCAATCACAACACGGATACACTTGTATATAAACATCGCAATCTTCTTCAAACGGATCTATTTAAAAATAGCCCAACATATTATCCAAGTGACCCTCGTTCACCTTCATTTTGTTTTCGCATTCCTTAACATAGCCATTTTGATTATTTTAGCCGTTTACATGAGTTATCCTCAGAAGCAAAGGTAATCGTAAGAATACTACTATCCTAACTCAGCTGTTCACAGCATCTGCTAAAAGAGCAGAATGGTGGAGTTCGGGTCCCGCCTGAGTACATCAATGATAATTTCCATACATGCAATCTTCTCGCACTCCTGTTTTTTTTTTCTTTTACTTCGGAGCTCGTTTATAAGCAGATATGTGCATTCGCGTCATGCCTGAATTTGAAGATACAACAAGCCGCATCGCAATTAACTCCCTCAACTTAAAATAGTAGCCGCCTTTACAAAGTGAGTTTTCTACTTGGCTCGTTAATGCAATTCATTACTGGCAACATTTTCATCCATTATACGCCCCAACGTTTATTAGCGCTCTCTACCGCCTTGCGTATTGACCGGTCCGGACTTCTATTAAACCCTGCAAAAAACGCTCCCTATTTAGAAACGAGCACGAATAATCACCATTCACTTTTCGACATTCCTCCTCCATCTCTTTAGAACGAGAAACTTCACTTAGCATCTCCGCGCAACCTCTGTGCAATAACCTGAACAACTTCTCTACATCTGCGCGATTATGGAGAACGAATGACAATCTTCTCTCAACTGTCGGATTCAGATCCCAATAATTGAATCTTATTTTTCATAAAATAATGAAGTGCGAATAGGTCGTCAGATTACAGTTACGTGCTGAAAAACTCGGCGCTTCCGAAGAGGAAATAATGGCTAACCTCTTCGTCTGCAGCCAACAGCCTCTGCCGAAATGCTAATCTGCTTTCCATCATGGCACCCTTCGGCGGTTCATCTACGTTTTGCGCAACATCCGCCTAAATCCACGACACTGCAAAACAATGAGGAACCACCACTGACAAAAAGTCCCCGTTCCCTGGCGTTCTAATCTCGCGCGAAATGGAATTCTGTGCAGAGATACTAGGCTCCAAGGCTCTCAGGGTAATGACAGAATGAGGATCAAAGATCCTGGAAGGCGAGGCACTGGGACCTTGAACAACGCGATTTCGTAGAGAATAGCGAAGTTCAAAACGTGATGCATTCTCGCAAGCCTCAATGATATGGTGTTACCGCCGAGGTTTGAATATCCTACTCTCTGGTCGTCCAAGATTCAAAGTTGTCACAAAAAATTCGTAGGAGAGATAGAAAGATTCCAGTAGAAGGACTGGAGGATCTGTGCTACTCTCGATGAATTTTTCTTTTCTGCTTCTGACCGTCTGAATCTTCTCTTAGTCAAATTCCGTTTAGAAATTCTAGATGTTGAAGTCGCCACTTTTGTCACTATTCAGCCCCTTTTTTCAACGCGTTTGATCCAGCCGGGCCGTACTAGAAAATATTTTCTTTTATAAAAACGCTAAGGATAAGCCCGTACAGTTGGTACCGCCGAAGCGGTATAACTTTGTAGCAAATTCGTTGGTCGCGCTTATTTGCAGGATATCTCGTGTGTAGGACGTTAGCGCGTTGTGGAATCACTGAGGGAAAATAACAAGAACCTCGATAGAATCATCTCACCGTGGAGGAAAGTGAAGAAATATACCGAATTTATTTTAGAAATAAGTGCGACGTATGTAAGGATTAGGCACGTCACGTAAAGCAGTGCCGGGATTTGAAGTGGGAGTGAAGAATTCCGAAAGCCGGTTCAAATCAGTCAGTATCAGTGTAATCGAAGTAACGATTCTCGCGAAAGATATCTTGAGCAACATTTTAAAACGTTTAAAGTAGGAAAACTGTATGCAAAAAAAGTGTAAGTTGGAGAACCAATAGGAATGACGACTTGCGGACCACGAATATCTGCGCCTTCAGAGACGTTGAAAAGGCTACAGATAACTGGTTCACAGCAGTGAAAGCAAAAATGGAAACAAATTACAGAAAACGGAACATTAAAAATTGCCGATTTGGCGGTTTCCCTGCAGTGCTGGTTTCTGAAGTTGAAACTGTAAAAGCAGTAATGTCGCCCACCCTTTACCCCCTCACTATTTCTATCATAAACAGAATTATAAGCTTGATCACATCTATCAGTTTCCTTAGTCGCCTGAACATTTTGAATATTTCAAGACAACGCATTAGCAGCGCGGCGTACTTTATTCGTTTATTACTGCCTCAAAAGGATCTAATAAACGTAAGAAACGAATAAGTAAATGTACTCAGCTGCCGCGCAAAATCCATCAACCAGATAAGCGCATAGCCCTATAAAGATTTTCCACCGCGCTTCCTATTCGTCGAGACGTCTAAGCAGTAAATAATTGTGCACAACATCAAACTTATACACAACTGAATTAAATCAATCGTTTGCCAAATCTATCCTAATCGCGACTGAATTCCCTCTAAGAATGAGAAGCACCGTTTGCATCATAAATTAGCAAAAGAAATGCTAAACGTTTTGCAGAAAAATCTGCTGACCTGGTCTCTATGTGATGAAATCTCTTGATGTGACCTGCTTTTGACAGTGCATGCATGTCAAGAAAAAAAGAACCTCAAAAATGACCTGGCACAACAACGGTGAGTGCGCAGTCCCACTGATGACGTCTCCATCTAAATTTAGGCACTGCACGGAGCTCTCAGCTACTAAACTTTCGATAACACGCGCATTCACTCTGCCTTCAAGCATATCTGATGGAACGGCCATTTCACCCGCTTGAATGGACGAAGTGGCGCATAGAAATGAAGAAATTGGCTGCAGCGCTCCACCGCACGACTTTTCCGGTTCTCCACCAACGCCAAATCCACCTGTGACTTCAAAATGAGTTCACTGCTCGTGTGCGTGGTATCCCCAAAGGTTGGACAAAACCTCAACAAGAAATTTCAGATATAGTAGCAAGGCCCAACACAGCTGGCTTCTTCTGAGCCATAAACACATACATCAAAAAGCTTCTTAAACAATTCCATTTCGCATAACAAAAGTGCTTCAGTCTCAATTAAACAACCGCCATTTCTAACGGTAAGAATGAAATTTCCCAAGTGTGAAGTGAAATTAAACACATACCGCCATTTTCAATCCCAAAGACGGAGAAAATCTGTTCATTATTTGACAGGGAGGGCCAACGTCAGAGTAAAATTGAAACGTTTGCAATATTCTTCTATCCATTATAAACCCGATAAAAAATTTGGAAGTATGCGCTGAAAAACTCGCATCATAATGACTCCATTGACATCCACCTATAAAGCTAAAGAACATAGTTGTGGTAGCCCTTAGCGAAAAAAGGTTGAAGTAATACCTCGCCCACTCTTCAACGCAACAGTCGATTGTATAAATTCACATCCTCACATCGTGGAGACATCCAGAATAAAGTGGACAATCAGTGAGCGTTGAACGGTATGTAGGAAACCACCGAGAGAGACATAGCACTCGGCAATCTCTTCATACACACAAGGCAGCAATCATTAACATGTAAATCCTGAGCAGAAAACTCCGACTCGGGAAGAATGGACATTCCGTTGTTTTTAACCCATTACTCACCGCCAAGGACCACTAATCCGCCTTTTCCTTCCACATTTATCGAGGATTTTAACGGAACGAGTCCACGACGCAACCCTTTTTGATACCATCCTTCGAAGAAAAGTCCAGAGCGCTGTAAATTTAGAACCCAGAATGAAAGTGGAGAATTGGTCCTGGAAGTACAAGGGCAATATACACCCGCGAACAGGAACCAGTGCAAAAGCGCAAGCAACATGACAGCAAAAAAGAAAGTGTTAAGGATAGCGTACCATGAATAAACTGTGATATCCGAGTAGCATGCAAGTCAGCGACAGCAGCGTTTCGTGTTATTAGCTCAGCTGCATCAGCATATGTAATGAGAGGCTGCAGCAGTTCATAAACAAGCTGATCCTCTTCGTTGTTTTGCCTTGATAAGATCGATCGCTCCCTTCCTTTATCGACTTAATAAAAAAATCAGTAGAGATGGAAAGAGCTAGGCACATGCATAAATGAATATGCTTCCATGAAACGCTGAGTTCTTGTTCAGATTCGCTTTCCTAATGCGCATAACATGAACAATGATGCAGTTGTGCAGCACACTTTTGTACACCACATAAACATTATAACTTCGCGCAAAATCGATATTGTAAAATTTATGCAAGTTTTATAAAGAAAATATGATCCATATGTTGTAGAACATAGATATATATACTCGATAGACGACAAGCATAGAAGTAAGACAAACTCAAGCACAACATTGCTACAAAGCGCGACATATAAGCGATAACTTCTCTTATTCCTCACGGTTGAAAAGAAAACAAATTCGAGCTTCAAAAACATTAATTCCCCGCTAACTTCAAGCAAGATTCGATTCACCGATTGGCCTACCAATTAAGCTGGGGCAAAAGATTGATTAAAACGATACAGGCGCTTTTAATTCCAGTAATTACGAACAGGAGTATATATAGGCCATTATTCGACATGGTTAAGTAGAATTAAAGGATACAACAGTCAGCAAGAAAACTGTATAAAGAATAGCTCCATCCCAAATGCGACAGAAGAAGACTACAATCGAACAGCGAAATACAGAACCTCCTGACCAATTCGGCGTGCTTTCCATTTCTTCTCATATGCGTGTTGCTTATTGCATTTCATTTCATGCGAAATTTTCGCTCAGTACTGCGCCGGAACTCAGCTTCTTCTTTTCGAGTTGCGAGGTAACAAAATACTTCAACAATTTTACAGAGAAATAGGTGCTCATCACCTGGTTAAACAAATAAAGGCAAGAGCACGATCCAATTACAATCTACGAGGCTCGCCTCATGATAAAAAGGGCAAGTGGCTGAAGACGGAATTACATTCGATCTCCACAGATAAAGCTGNTATATGTACAATTGTTGTTATTTCGTAGCGTTGTTGTATATTGACTGGGGATTACAGTGTCGCCGAGTGACGGTGTGGATATAGACGAAGGCGGCGAGTAATCAGCGAGCTTTATTAGGCGAAGAACCGCAGTAGTGAGACACAGAACACATAAAAAAACAATGCAAAAGACACAGCTTATATAGTGGTCGTCACGTGACACTCCATGTCGAAATATGATGGCGGTGCTATGCGTTCACGTGATATCCACTACACCGCTGCGCGTCATCGTGACGTGGCCACTGTACATTGCACTTTTTGCCACGTGCATGCATTTTGCAATCGCATTTTCAGTATGTGAAATCATCACTTTGCATGTTATGAAATATCACCACATATCCAACAATAATGTACATACGTATATATACATAAATGTATACACAAAAATAATGGTTTCCTGCGAATCACGATTAATCTAGTTATGGTGCAGGACAAAAAAAAATGCAAATAGTGAAATCAACGATTTTTTCGAATTGGTAGGGCGAATGTGATTCATGAAGAAGAATTCTTCAAGTCACAAAGCATTGTGGCCTCAACATGAGCAGTTGGTAGCAATGCGCAGCTGACAGAGACAACTGATTTTAGGGAAAGGTATTTCTACGCATCCTTCCTATCACAGAACACGTTCAAACGCGGAAGCGCTCTATTAGAGGCGGACGTGAGAGGAAGGCCACATTTTCAATTGTATGGTCGCAGAAAGAAAGGAATTGTCATAAGCTTTGATGCGTCTGCGACTTTTCTTTTTCTGCAGTAGCACAACTACCTTCGTGCATCCACAAATCCTCGCGGATTGAAAAGATAGCAAATGCCTCCCTCCTTACGGCAGGAAAACACGCCACCGGCGGTTCCGCCGCTCACCATCTTCAGACCACTTTTTTTAACTCCAAATCATTTATTTAATTTCAAAGCTGAATACGCTCGATAAAATCTGGATATTGTGCCCTCCAAATTCAGCCCTATTTCAATTTTAAAGGCCTTTGGGAAATCATGCTCTCTCTTTAATTGCTCACTGCAAATAGCCCGATCCCGATTCAATCCTACGAACATATTCAAGGGAATATTAGTGCTGTTCAACCATGACATGAAACAGTCATCGAAGTGGAAATCAGCAGCGTTACCTACTTTCAGAGCATGGTGCCGAAGAGAAGTCGACATTGGATTGCATTTCTGTGGCACCCACTGTCGTCTCGAGTTGATCTGATGCGTTTGAAGTAGTCAATGTTCTCAACTCAGCAATTTCTCCTGAAACTCGTCCCTTAAAATAAGCATCAAAAAAATTTCTGGAAGTCATCTCGTCCTCCAAACTTATTTCGCTGCGTTAAGAGACTTAGGCATCATCAGTGCAACACAGAGCTTTCGAGTATACGCAATCCGTGTGCCAGTTCGAACAAAAACCCCCCTCCCCCCCTCCCACTTCACACACGTGTGCCAGTTCGAACATTCACGTCTCCTCTGATCGATCTTCCATTTATCATGCGATATTTGCGGGATCCTCATTCTGCATGAACATCGCGACTCGCACATAAGGTTTCCCAGTGGAGATGTAGCGAAGAAAGCCAGATTTTGGCTTGTGACAGGAACGATGAGGACCGCTCTCGAAACTCAGAAAGGATTTTTAGAAACTGGGTACTGAATGCGCTTCCAGTAGGATCCCTCAAGCGAATCATATTCCCTTTTGATTCAGTGTCACCCATATATCCACATTTACCGTGCCAAAATCGTTTTCTTCCTCTGCAACGACCACTTATAGCGGAATTGAGCAAGTGTTTATTTTCAACAAAACGGTCGCCAGTGCAGAGAAATATGCGACGCAATTCTGCGTTAAGACATTTAAGCATGCTGCATTTAGTTTAAACAACAACAACATTTCATCTCAAATTCAGCAAACCGTTGCGAATCCCTCTTACTAATATACCATTTATCAGTTTCGGTTCAACTAAAATCGTAATACGTAAAAAAACGTGAAAGTGCCCAAATGTTAACTCTCAGGATCATTTCAACTGCAGACAGCCTTTTAATGGCGAAAATCTTCAGCACATGAGAGTAATGTGCAAACCCGCTCCGGTGAGAAGGAAGCCACTCATTGCAGCTCCAATAGGCGTTGAATTGGATCGATCAAAAAAGAAGTCAGTGTCCTTGAGTAAACTGTCCTCATGTAACTTGCTCATACCGTCTGCTGAAGCATTAATCGAGATCATACTCTCCCGACTATTGGTAGAAGGCTGCTTCCTGCAAACAAACATCAGCAAGCTTCACTGCCAGAAACCCCGAGCGATCACTACTACTCTATCTTCTTAAAAATTAAAGACTCTGTGAAGGACTTCTTTGAAGAAACAGTAGAAAGAAGGGGTGTTCCTGACAACCGTTTTGCACTGTCGAAAGCATTTGCAACTGTTGATCCACATCCTCATATAACAGACTTGAAATGAATACATACCCAATACACTGATACACCTCATCGCAGCTTCCTCTCTTTTCTCCATTTCTAAAACTGAATTATAAATTGGCGAAACAAACAACATTAGGGATGAGCAAGGCGGTCAGCAAGACACAAACACATTAGCCAACATCAAACGAGGGGCAAACTACCCCATAAAATCGCACAAACCTTTCAGCGGTCAGCTCAAAAATTTCGTTACTCCCTTGCTTTACAGAGAGGCCATCCTCAGCACAGCAACCTCTCTGTCCTTGATCCGCCTCACATGCCGCGGCACCTTCGTCGATGTGTAACGATTTTGATGAGCTATTCACCGAAGACCTACAACGAGTGCGATGAGATGCAGATGAAGCCAAGTAATCACTTCCTACGGAACACGTCTCGTCTCAGTCGGTATACGGATCGCTTCTTTAAATGAGTAAATGTTCACTGGCGCTTGTACATACAGACAGTTCAATATTTAAAAAGTCCATCCAACTTCTCAGCACAACAAAACGCAAGCAATTTACAAACGTCATAAAGTTCGTCATTTCTGACGAGGCGGATTGAAGCCTATCCACAGATATCCAGCTCACATGTTGACGTCATTTTTGACATGTTCCCTATAGTCTGTTCGACAATAGCGGCTTGTTGTTGCCATCCCATAGTAATGTACAGCCTGAAATCTCGAAAGAGAAGAGCTGGTGACTTTCGTGAGCAAGGAATAATGCTAGCAAAATCAACTGGGGTCAACCACATCTCTCAACGTATCAATTTTAAGCTTCAGCAAACGATACATCTACCNATTTCACGAACATCATGGAAGGCTGGAGCATGGAATCTAGGAAGACAGGAAATAGGATTTGGACCCGGAACCGTAAGTGGAGGGAGGAGGTAGAGAAAAGGCAGGGACAATGAGTAACAAACATACATATAAGAAAATCTTTTAAATATCCGACGCGCAATCTCTATATGCGGATATTCGGTGCGAAACATTAGAGCTGCATGATTATCTCCTCATAGGAAAACAATACGCTCTGGCAACATTTTAACACATTAAAAAAACTAAAAACACATATTTTAACACAATTTAACAAATGGATTAAAACTCCAAGGATATACAAATATACGACACCCTGGAGCCACTGCACATGGAACAGTACACCTACACCCACTTCCAACTACTCAGCAGTCAACAAGGCAAAAGAATAGACTTACGCCACGGCAATTTGACCTTATGAAGTGCGACCTAAGCATGCGCGCTTTTTCGCGGCAGGATGGTCAAGACAATTGCAAAGAAGTCGTGGAGATTGTCTGCGAACAGCGAACCGAGCCGTGTCGTACGAGCGCAAAGATACGCGGCAATACCGTAACCTTTGCTCTCTGCTAGGTGTTGGTAAGCTGCATTATTGCACGATCCGCAATGCCCCACACAATCTGGAAGTTGCGGCAGTGATGCGTATCACATACCTTCCATAAGCACATGTTGCCATCGTCCAAGTTTGGGCCGTTGTGATACAGTCGAGAGGGGACGAGTCTAGCGACGGAAATCGTGTTACGGTGGTTTATAGTCGCTACAGTGATTCAAGATCAGTCACAAAAGGTGTTGTATTAAACGACGATTCTGCAGTTGACGGTTCCGCACAGAGGAAGTGATGCAGCAAACAGAAAAGCGTTGGAACAGTGTCGTGCCAGTGGACTGTTCGCACTCGAGACTACTCAAGGAGGCAAAGGGAATGTGGAGCAGTGAGGAGAACGGTACACGGACAGACCAAAGACCAGGTTCCAATAATATGCGGCATTCCAGTACCACCAAGAATGGCCTGTCATGAAACGCAGTTGTAATAGCAAACAGCGAGCTGAATGCTACACACTTAATTACCAAACTGTAGGTGCCACCATGATCGCAAAATTTTGAGAAATTTTTTTTTTCATGAACGGCAAATTATTAACATCATACGACGAAACGTAGAGAACGTCCGCATGTGACCTCAGGCTTTGCGTCAGCCGTTGCCACGAACCTTGGCTGCTCTGAAGCTTTGCTTTAGATTTCCGAAACGTCTGCGACAAACTTAGTCGAAAGCCGAGATTTCGCTAAGAAGCTGCCAATCTTGGCGAAGATTTCAATGAGCTGCATCATTGCACTATTACCTTGATTCCCTCTTTGATTGGCTCGTACATGAATTTCCAACCAAAGCCTGACCATAGCGTTTCACTGTTGAAACACTATGGATGAGAATTTATTAACAAAAAGAAATGGATGAAATGATATAAACGAAGCTTATTTCAGTATAAGTGCAAAGCTCCCTTTATTCAACAGAATACTTTAACACACTATTAAATAATAACGAAAAGAACACATAAGAATCTCATAAATTCTATTGATTTATCAACTGTGTGCGCCAATATATGAATGAATATTCGCCAGAGTACATATGATTTCGCTACTTTCACAGAAACTGTAGCAGTGTCCAAGAAAGCGTAAATTACATCCGATATCGAGAAAGAACTAGGTGAATCTGCTTCGAATGTGCGAAATGTCTGCGATGAACTTAGCTCAGCAACATCCCTTGTGTAACCGATACCAACATTTCAACGCCAATAGACGAGAATCGGCCTTCTATCGAATGTTAAAACCTAACCGATATGCTTCTGCGGGGCAACATTCAATGTAAACCAAAGGGAAACACAAAGCATACAAACTTATTCATCAAAAAGGCACCGAAAACAAATGGGAAACATAGGCGACAATTCAATATTTTCAATATACGTGAGGAAAATATGACAACGAAATTTTCATTGGAAGAGAAACAAAATGTTTATGTTGTTTATATGGAATGACACAGATGTTTATATGGAATGAGTTCCTAAACGACGAATATTTCCCCTTCCGTTCGTAAAAAAGAATCTTTGGGAATCGTTTCGTTTGTTTCTCAACGTTGTGATCTCACGATTTTAATAATCTCTTAGCGACCCATTCGCCAGCTTATTCACTTTATAGGACAACGAGATCAGGTGAAATACATCCGAAGAAATGATAAAGTAAACAATTCAAAAGCAACAAACCAGATCAATGCACAAGGTGGAGTTATAGTGCTACAAAGAAGTAAAGGAATGTAAAGCGAGTAAATGTGCACTGGTTTTGATGGAAGCAGTATGAAAAGCATAGGGAACATTTCAGTTGAAAAAGAGAGAAATAAAGAGAAAATATGATGTACTAAAGGGATTGTGCATCGAGAATAAAACAAAATATTGTATATTGTAGAAATAGCAAGCAAATTAAGAACATATCAAAATGTTCAGTTCCACAGAAGCAATGTAGAGAGAGAACAAAAATAAGCGAAAATGAAATCAAACGAAACAACAAAGTGAACTGTAGTTGTAAAAATGTCATGAATCGATGCTCCCATCTAATAAAATCGATTCTTCCAATACTCGCAACATAATACTCATTAAAATTGCCTATCAATAGCATGCAATCCGCAAAAATACATCACCTGTTCAGGTGTTGTCGTATTATTATTAATACAACCTGCTTAATCAAAAACCATATCCTCTAAGAATGCACTTCATAGGGCATGTAAGCATTACTTAACCTGTCAAAAAGTACTGAACACTCAGCCAAGTGAACGGTGAAATGACAATATCAACAGAAATATTCGGACAGATACAACTCAAAGAAGGCAGCTA
>QEWY01004041.1:0-22973 GCA_006503575.1 Baylisascaris schroederi
AACAAATTGTAGCTTTGCGTTTATGGGAAGCAAATTGGCAAAAATTGTCGTATATTCCAGCAAACGGTTCACGTATTTCGCGGTCAACGTCATCGATGATGGGTCCGTTCGTGTAAAATGCAGTCAATTCATCCGACTAATCTCGACTGGATGAGATTTACTCCATTGCCTGAAGTCTGCTGAGACTCTTCGGTCATTGAAAACGACGATGAAGTTGTTGTCCATCCAGTGCACTTCACTGAATCTGCATTCACTGAAGAACACAGAGTAATTCCCAAAGGTAAAGGAAGGTTCTAAATCGGGAACAAGTACAGAATGAGAAGTTGCGAAAACTTCATGCTCTCCGAGAGACTGAAAGTGGCAGATTGATTTTGCTTCTCAAGCATTCCATAGGAGAGTGTAGTTCGTGAGAGAGAAACCATCCGTGATTTTACATTATGTTGTGAAGTCCGTAGTGGTTGTGATCAGTTTGTTGTCATTGTAAATGGTTAAGGAGCCGAATTGAACGACGTAATTTGATGTTGTGGTACAGCGTGTGCCTAATAACCCATACGGGAATCCTTCGGGAAAGTTCGTCTCCCAGCGGTCACGTGCTCGCTGTACCACTGGCCTTTGTTGATTTGTTTGTTACTAGCCATCTTTGAACATACTTTGAGGGAGATCGCACTAACATTTTTGTAGTCGGCCGTTAACTGCAGAGTCCAGTAGACAAATGAGTTTGTGCACACTCTGCGAGAAATGTTGTTGCAGGACACGGCTGGAATCAAAACGTGCATGAGGCTGTAAGTTGTGGCCTTAGTCCAGACTATGATCTCTTAATTACTGATTTGCGAACAGTTTTGAAGGTGACGATATCTCAGTTGCACCGCAGCTTTCGATGCGTTGTACCACAGTTGTGCCGATGTGGCGTTTATCCTACTGCTGACAACGGTAATTAACATGAGGCAAGCGATAACCGATAGATTCATGCCGAGCTGGCACGCTTTGGAACGGGTGAGCGGACCACCGTGAACTGAGGTCGAGTTGTCCTTGCCCGAATTAGCGTCTTCATGGCTTTCTGGATTGCTATGCTCCTCTGACTCCGAGCGTGAACCGTCACTAGCAGTGATCTCAAGTGGAAAAATGAGATCTACTGGATGAGTAATTTTTCGCTGAGAACCACACTGAAGTTCGGCGGAGCGAATTTTCAGATGAGATTTACTCCATTGCCTGAAGTCTGCTGAGATTCTTCGGTCATTGAAAACGACGAAGAAGTTATTGTCCATCCATTGCACTTCACTCAAGCTGCATTCACTGAAGAACCCAGAGTAATTCTCAAAGGTAAAGGAAGATTCCAAATCGGGAACAAGTGCAAAGTGAGAAGTTGCATAAACTTCATGCTCTCCGAAAGACTGAAAGTGGCAGATTGATTTTGCGTCTCAAGCATTCCATAGGAAAGCGTAGTCCGTGAGAGATAAACCATCTGTGATTTTACATTATGCTGTGAAGTCCGTAGTGGTTTCAGTTTGTCGCCACTGTAAATAGCTAAGGAGCCGAATTGAACGACGTAGATTGACGTTGTGGTACAGCGTGTGCCTAACAGTCCGTACGAGCATCATTCGGGAAAGTTTGTGCCCCAGCGGTCACGTGCTCGTTATACCATTGGACTTTCGTTGAATTGTTTTTTAGTAGCCAACTTTGAACATACTTTGAAGGAGATCACACTAACATTTTTGTAGTCAGCCGTTAACTGCAGAGTCCAGTGGAGAAGTGAGTTTGTGCACACTGTGCAAGAAATGTTGTCGCAGGACACGGCTGGAATCAAAACGTGCGTGCGGCTGTAAATTGTGGCCTTTGTCCAGACCGTGATCTCTGAATTACTGATTTGTGAACAGTTTTGAAGATAAGGATATCTCAGTTGCACCGCAGCTTTCGATGTATTGTACCACAGTTGTGCCGATGTGGCGTTTATTCTACTGCTGACAACGGTAATTAACATGAGGCAAGCGATAACCGATAGATTCATGCCGAGCTGGCACACTTTGGAACGAGTGAGTGGACCTCCGTGAACTGAGGTCGGATTGCGCTTGCCCGATTTAGCGTCTTCATGGCCTTCTGGATTGCTAGGCTCCTCCGACTCCGAGCGCGAAGCGTCGCTAGCAATGATCTCAAGTGGAAAAAGGAGATCCACTGGATGAGTAATTTTTCGCTAAGAACCACACTGAAGTTCGGCGGAGCGAATTTTCCCGCCTTTTCCCTCGATTAGTTTTGAAATGATGCCAGGCTTCCATAAAGCTCTTGGTTTTGACTCATCGTGAATAAGCTTTATGTGACCCGGTTTAGGATCGCTGGCGCTAAGTAACCTTGGGGTCCGATGTTGACGTTGCGAGCGTTCCCCTAAAGCGAGTAGATAATCGGTTTCCCAGACCTTCCAGAATCGTTCAACGAATCTGTTGGATTCTGACCATGCATCCAGTAGTTTTTCGCGGTTGTTAATTGTTGGGTAGTATTGTTCTCCAGTATCTGAGTTTGATTCCGTTCTTACAACGACTTCCATTGCTTTGTTTGGTACCGCAGCGATAAGTTGATTGGTCAAATCACTTGTAGTGACTCCTCATCGACATATGTCAAAGGCCTTGAGTTGACGATAGCCTTGCACTCGCTCACTAAGGTTTGAAGAAGTTCGCCGTCGACAAAAGCTCTACGAATCATTCGCCGAAGGGCCTTCTTCGTGATTTGAACCATTCTCTCGTAAATGCCTCCTTGTCAGGGAGCTCTTTCTTTGATATGCGTCCACTGAATTTCATTTAGGATCTGGTCAGTCGCTCTTTCCGCGAGAAAGAACGTGGAGACGTTGTCAGATAATATTGATCTCGGTTGACCTCTTCGAGCTATGAACCGACGCAGGCTCAATAAGAAGGCTTGAAGTGAACAGTCGGAAACGACTTCGAGATGAACAGCCCGAGACCACAGACACGTAAAAAGTGCTCTCCAGTGTTTTGTTTCACCTTTTCCCTTTTCTTCAGCGCTCACGTTTTTGGCGAAAGGTTTGCCAGGAACGGTCCGAGCAGTCGGTAGTGGTGGAAACGTTGGAATTCGAAACGACCGTGCACGTCAGCGTCGACAGTTCATGCAATACCTGTTGATCGTTCTTTGGACAGTTGCCCTCCCCTAGGGGATCCAGAACAATTGCCTCATTGTGTTGAGTGTTTAAACAGATCCAGCAAGAGCAAGTCGTCTGTGTGTTTCTGAAATCAGCAGACGAGTCACAACACTATGCTTGGGCAGAAAGATTGGACTGATTGATGCTTCTGGCAGCCTGGAGGTTTTTATTCGTTCTCCACATCTATACATTCCGTTACTGCAGGACATCTCGAAAGAATCACTTTCAACTTCACCGACAGCCTTCTGTGCGTCACGAATGAGGCATTGTTTTGCTTCCCTGAAATCGGTTGCAGAGAATGGTCCCGTCGCGCTGGTTTTCATCCAACATGTCGATATGTGAGGTTTACTGATTTTCCGAAGGAATCGCAGTACGGTTCCACCCTTAGAAGGCGGTTCCACCTGCTGAATCGTTCAGCATTCAAAACATGCTCAGCTGAATGTTGCCTCTCCAGTACCTCACAGACGGTGCTATTGACAGCTTTGGCGCCGCTTGCTGCATTTGGATCAGTCAGTTTGATCAAGCCAATTGTCAGGTGCCTTTGAAATAAAGGAGGCTCCCTGCCACCACAGTAAGGTCTTTACGAGTTCTTCTGGTTTGAGATCTCGTGTTGCCAGGTCCGATGGATTCAGGTCCCCTGGTACGAAGCGAAATTGAACAATTTTTAGGCTTTGATTTTTTGTACTTGATTTTGGTCAAGTCGATTTCGCTTATTGTTGAAAATTACCCAAGATAATGTAAATTGACTGTCGGACCACAAATACAGTGGAACGTTTACATCCATTTGCTTGCTAACGTAATCGAGTAGTCGGGAGCTTATAAGAATTCCTTGAAGTTTAACGATTGTTTTGCGAATTGTTAGCCGACAACGGCATCTTCGGTACGTTCAGTATTTGCTTCTTCTCGACACATATAGTGGATTAAATTTTGTATCGCATAGAAAAAGCGACTTCTCACGCTTTAGATAATCTGTTTTACGGGTGCTTTTATCTTCACTAACAATGTTTCAGCAATCAACTGGGTAGTTCGTTGATCAAATAAGCTTTTTGTTGCATTCAACGCATCGAATTTTACACAGCAGACTACAAGGAAAGTAATGCACGCTATCACGATAAACCTTTAAACACCACCTCGCCCCTTCAGTTGATTTCCCAGTGTGCTGGCTTCAGTGGTTCTCGAACTTCTCTGACGCAAACATTCTTTCGTCCTACTTCGGTTTTCATATGTGTTATGCCAGTAGGTGTGTTGCTTTTCTTCCCAGTGCTTCAAATCTTTGACATAGAAAGACATAGCTCCATATAATTTCCCTCTGAAATTAAGACCATATGATGTCTCGAATTTCAAGGTCTTCAGCTAAATTCTAGAAACTTGAGCTCAACAATATTTCGCAATCTGTGTTATGTAAAGGAACTTTATTATGTAAAACAAGCAGCTTTTACCCAATTAATATCGGCGCCTTATAAAATAATATGCAGAAAATTGTCCTTATTCGGCTTCTTCTAAGGACTCTATTCGAAACTCCAGAATTTTTCTCTTTTCCGCGTTAAAGAATAATTGCAAAAGGTACGGCTGCAGAAGTAACTGTAGTGGATTTTAGGGGTGAGAAAGCATAAGAGTGGCGCCCATATGATGTTAGGGGTGAGACATATGTTAATTCCGCTAGTTGCATAATCTCTGATGGCACTTTGAGATGATAGATTAGAGATAATCCGAGTAGGGATTTGTATCCTGTTGTATGTATGATCAATTTTAAGTTCTGCTGGAAAAGTCCTTGAACGAATAGATAGATTGTCGGAGCCAATGCAAGAAGGCGATGCAACTGATTGAGCCAATATGCAAATGAGCCAATAATGCAAACATAACACGTTCAATCAAAATGCGGCTGCTTTGAACAGTAGTAATTCCGAGGTCATCCGAGTTAAGAAGTTTTTTAGCGCTCTATCAAGAGAAGCATCATTTCGATGAGGGTAAAGCTGATAATTGGGCATTAGAGCAAAAGCAAAGTGATCTCGTATTACGATTTTTTAAGTGTTTTATAAGTGTCAGTCTTCGCTTGTATTGCAGAACAGCAACAATTTGGTAGTGCCATTGTTGAATCCAATAATTGCTGAAGAGGAAGAGGACTTTCTTTATCACTTTGGCATTTCAAAAACAAAAGACAATATCCCAGCAACATTCGGAGATGTTAAGGTGAGTTGTGAGTGCTGAAACTATACCAAAACTACTGAAATGATATTTGATATCGAACGATGCGACCGTCCTCATTCCATCTTTCATCATTCTGTGTTGCTCTACAGATATGCGAGCAAACAATCTAATCTATCATGACAAATGGACATCTCATTTTACGCTTTGACTTGAATGTCGGCGAGCGTGAAGAGGNTACTGTCTTTGCGGTACTTCCTCGGGCACCTTGCAATAAGCCTTTGAAAAACCTCAGATGCAGCACAAGTTCGTAATATCATTTCGACAAATGGTCAACAGGTTTCTGTTTGAACTCCTTTGAACTTGTTTTTTGTAAATTTCCAAGAACGGACCAGGATGACAACCGGTTGACAAAATTGGTAGTACAGTGTGCAGGAGATTGCTCCCTTCCATAAAATAAATGGAATGTTGTCCAGCCGGCCACCTTTTGGTGAAAGAAAAGATTCAAGTTGCTCAGACGTCTAAGGAGAAAATGTTAACACAGTCGAAAAAGGCAGAGGTAGGCAAAATGATAGTGGCATTTGGTTGGGAAAACGACGGAGAACATCAGAAAAGGAGTATTGCGCCGTCATTGATTGCAGCTCTAAATTTATCTGTAAGAGGACTGAGCCATTTCCTGTTCACTCACAAAAGCAAAACAATCTGATTGATGATCGAATTTTCCGATAAGCAATTCTCATTCTGAGCCTGGAGCCGAAATACGGCTTTCGACAGTATTTACCTCAATTTATTGTGTTGGCAAACCTGTTGAATTATTTCGACGCCAACAACGTTTCAAGGCATACGCGAGCTCAATTATTTTGAGAGGAAGAACTTTGTGGGTAATGACATGCTAAGAAACGGCCTGGCCGATTAAAGAATGGAATATGCTGGTTCCATAGCTGTCACCATGTGAATGCTGAATGGAAAGTATGTCATTGTATTAATCTAACAATGCCAACATGGAATTTGATGGTGTGTTTGTTGATTTATTTCGACGCCAACAACGTTTCAAGGCATACGCGAGCTCAATTATTTTGAGAGGAAGAACTTTGTGGGTGATGACATGCTAAGAAACGGCCTGGCCGATTAAAGAATGGAATATGCTGGTTCCATAGCTGTCACCATGTGAATGCTGAATGGAAAGTATGTCATTGTATTAATCTAACAATGCCAACATGGAATTTGATGGTGTGTTTGTTTCCTTCAGTTACCAAAGATCAATAAGGAATCTCAAATAGGTGAATACTACTCCCTTCGTTAATGAGGGAGGTTGGGATTATCTACGGCGTTCTGAACGAAATCTGCAGTGGACTACCAGGATGAATCCAAGTGACAATTTCACGATAAATTTTCGACTTATTTGAAAGATGCGCTTTGAAANTCAGGATTAGCGTCGTTACTTCAGTGAGCAGGACAAGGCAATAAACTTCCCCGGAAGTTGGATAATGAGACACTATTTTTTGTCAGACTTAGCCATTTCTATCGATGTTTTCATCCACTGAGGATAGAAGTCTTTTTCCGCACCAAAATATCCTCAAACATCAAGAATTAGTGTTTCGTTCCTCTTAAAACTCTTAACACTGCTTTCTTAATGGTTACAACCATGAGTAGTAGAGTCACCCTTAGCCTCTATCTAAACGCCCACCACCCGAAGATGATGCGAAGTAGGATTCGCTGACAAATCCATCAATGCGAATGTGACGACAAAAGTTCGTTGCACACGCAATATTTTTCTACCACCTCGAAAGTTTCATATGAGCATAGTATAAGCGTCTAACAGCCTCACAAGGTATGCTGCCTGGATTCGGTTATCGCCGAATGCAGAAAGCGCAATCAAACGAATGAATCAAATTATCGTGCAAACAGAATAAATCAGGGATCAGCGGAAGTGCCCGTTCAGTTTAGCGGTGGTAATTTATTCGACATTGGCGTTGACCGTGGCAACGATGCGGATAATGTGGATCCAGTTATGGACAACGCATCCACGCACGAAAATTCACTCACCTAAAATTTCATTATATCTACAAGGATGGAAACTCACAAACAAGTTGCACAAATTTTTCACCAATCCCAGGGCACCTCGATTACTAAGTATTGCATAGCTGAAAAGAAGAGACATTGCAAGATGGACCTACCTACCATAAGTCAGACGAAGCAACGAGACAGCCTCATTACAGCGGAAGCGTTCAGAGATCAACCAACACACATGGACGCCACCAGAGCACTACAGAATTCCACAGCCTAATAGGCTTAGCAAGAATTTAAAAAGAAACCGCTGAGGCAGGTGGACAGGATTTCGAGGTGGACGGAAAAGTTGTGAAAATAGACACAGATCATTCACGCTGAGTATATCATTCCTGATCTCTAGTAAGTAAACTATCAGCAGAAAATTGGACGAAGCTCTTCACAAAGCCTACCATTTTCATCTTGAAGCACCTCATCTTACTTGAAAGTCAGGGACGCTTCGTGAATATAGTTTACTCTTACGACTTGAAGGAAATTCGCTCGTCTATGGAAATGTTTCGCTCCGACTGGAAAATTTTACGTTAGAGGCAACCACGATGACCGTTGTGATAACAATTCCTCCCTCCACGCCCTCCCCAATATGATTATTCACTTGTTTGTGACGGTTTTTACACACAGCGGAAGTATAAAGTAAAATATGCAACAGAAAAGACAACTGACCCGTGGGCACAGCAAAGGTGCGAGTTGTGTTTCATTCCCAAGCTCTTCCGTTGAAAAATCTGTACATGAGGGAATGGCTCGTCCACTAGGTAGCTTACATTCCGTGGCACGTAGGTCGTCGAAAAAGGTGTGCGCGCATGCTGACAACGGCGTTGGTCGATCGTTAGGAGTATAAACCAGCAAAAGCGAGACAAGCTCTATTGCCTTCGGACACGTTCTTGCACCGAACACTCGAGACCAAGGGCATCCCTCAAGTAAACTGTCTGCATAAAACACAGGTATTAAGAAATGTGCACCTGGGTGACAATTTTATAATGAAAATTGCTTGTTGCTAAATCTGACGGGTATCAACCTCTTGGCTAGAAGAAAGCAAGTCGAGATGCGTGAGAGAAGGGGTGATACGATATTTACCCCTCCACATCGCTCATCTGAACAATCAATTTCACAATTAAGCTATGCAAAACAATATCTCCGTAACTTAAGTGGCGAGGCTCATGTTAAAATGTGCAAAAGACTCATTCTTCTATTGCATAAAAAGAAAAACAATCGGTCTTGAAATTTGAAATATCTGCAACATTTTTAGATGTGAATCATGACCTTCCATACTTCATTGATCGAGTCCAGACGGATGGTAGGAACTACCAGACATAAGGCTCCATATGCACGAACTCAGACATATCGTTGTCATAGTTCGCTTTCGCAAGACGTTTCCGAGGGTGCATAACTAAGAAGGCGAGCCGCCCTGCACCTCCAATTGGTTCGCTCAGGCGTCATGGTGGCAACCCAGTGAATTCTAACTGATCCAGCACTAACCTTCACACAGGGGAAATATTGCTCTTTATAGTTTGGATTCATCTGTTGAATGTGGCCCTTTGTGGGTGTTCCAAGTACTTTGATGATCTCGACCAGCTGATCGATTGTGGAGTCACCCGGGAATATCGGTTGCCCCAGAAGCAACTCGGCTAGTACTGCGCCCGCAGACCACACATCGATACTGAAATTTTCCTTTTAAGACTATTAGCTGCGAAGTCAACGACTTTCCATGGAGAAAGTTTCTTATACAGATGCGAAGGGAAGAGAGGAAGAAACAGAGCCTTTCATGCAAAAATGCTGAGGGAATGAAACAACGTACCTATTTGTGTAATTTGTGGAACCGAAGATGAGATCAGGAGCACGATAGTACCTCGAGCAAATATATGAGGTGTTTTTCTCACCGAAGATAAGTTGCTTGGCTGAACCAAAATCACACAAATTTAAGATAGCTGTCTCGGGATCAACTAACAGATTCTGAGGTTTTACGTCGCGATGGCAAATACCTAAAATTCCGATTAAAGGACTGCAGAATTAGATCGAACAACGCTCACCCCAAAGCATCAAACAGTGCCCAATCTTGTGGCCACATATAAACGGGAAATTTCATAAACAAAGTTCACAGCTACATTACCCAAAGAAAACTCCCTTTCGTCTGTGAGAAACAATAAATATCGTGTTCTCATATTTCGATTTCGACGAGAATACAAGGGAAATTTCGTTTTCCACCAACAGTCCTCCGGTCGGAATGCTCGTACGTGGGAAAAATAACTCCAGTAGTGAAACCCTTGCTTGACATTAACAACTAAATGCTCCAAAAATACGCTCTATAAAATATTTTCACCAAAGGTTTCATTCAGTTATAAGCTGAAGGAACCGTCAGGAGAGAAAATACTTGACCTAAAGGGTTCTGGTACTGGTAGCTTCCTACGACCCCTGAACCATTCCGAGAGGGAATAGATCTTTGTACATTTTACCGAGACCACAATAAATATTGACAAAAGTAAGCAAAGTAAAAAGATATGAGAGCGTGAAATTTTAGTCTTCGAAAATGAAAAACGAGGTAAAAAGCTCAATCAAAAATGCACTACGATGCAGTCGTTTGAGGTTAGATTACTTTTTAAAAATGCCGCGCAAAAAGCTTCACGTTTCAGGTGCAGGTGGAAAATGCGCAAATTTCAATGCACTACCTATTCTTTTCGAAATGGATTTCTCGCAAGATGTTTTCCGCCAAGCAATTCTTTCCCACACACTATTTCCGCGGAGAAGGCAAAAAGCACTCCAATTCCCTATGTAAGTCAATATTATACTTATAGCATTTGTGACACGTTCAACATGGGTCGAACCACAAAGTGATGCTAAAATAGAAAATAAGTCGTCGTCCTCCATCCACTGGCAATGATGCCAACAAATATACGATATAAAGTGTACTTTCGAATTCATGAAGTGAAGAACTAGTGATGTGTGATCTGCACATGTAAAATGGTCAAAGCTATTCAAAGAGAAATACGCTTGGAATAAAAACCTGCAGAACGCATAAGAAGCACTTGCTTGACCTCAAGGTGTATGATGCCGAATGAGAGGAACACAGATGTTCGCAGTCAAACGTGGATCAGATAGAAGCATCAAAATTTTTTTAAATTTTAGCAAATTTCAGCAAATAGAGAAAAATTCGCTAACGGAGACAAAAATTTAATTGATGAAAGCATATTTTTAGTGGATGAATAAACTGTTGACAAAATACACTGAAGCCACAGTGTATTCTTTGGGTCAAATCCAATTGTAGCGAAGTTTAAAAGTATAAAGTTCTTTGGAAAATGCAGAAACAGCGGCATTACTCCACTGAGGAATGAATCACTTAATGATCATAAAACAAACCATTAAAAATCAAGGCATTTTTCAGTGGGCCATAACTTGTTCGGAAATGTTTTTGTTTGAGTGAGCAGAAAGAATCAAATCGGATCTTTTCGAAACGATGTTAGCAATCGAATATGGTGACCACTTCGAACCGTCGTATTCGCCTAATATTCATGAAAAAATTTTCAGTCGCCCTCCACAAATACAACGCCACTAATAATCTTCTTGGAAGAACTTTCCAGAGAAGATTTCCAAAAGAACATTCAACCACTATCCTCCGTGTAGAATGGGTTAAAATGAGTGAAATCCTGTGCATTTCAAAAAGAATATCGAGCCATAGTTATATAAGCTCACGAGGAGTATAACGTTACCGCATATGTAAAACAATACAGCTAATCAGCCAAAAACGTTAAGCAGATATACACTGCAACAACCGTGAGAAACGCCGAATTTTGGCCACATCTAAACTTGATGTTCATACACCAAAATGATGACATTTGCACGATTATTGGATTAAAGAAAACGTACTCTAGTATTAGGTTGAGGTAGAGTTGATCCTTCTTGTCTCCACTCGAAAAGAAAAAGAATTTCAGCGAGATAACGTTTTTGTGCGTTAGCATCCTCATGACTTGCAGCTCACGATTTTTGTAGTGCTTGTTTTGGAGTACTTTCTTGATTGCGATACATTCGCCAGTACTCGACAGCTTCGCCTTATATACCACACCGAATGAGCCAGTGCCTACCGCCTTAAAGCTTATTAACCACCGTTTGATGACCGAAAACATTGTCTGCAGGTGGGATTCGAACACGTTTGTTAGCCATAAAGGGTTCAAGAACTAGCCTCGTGGTTACCGTGAACCATCTCACTCCTCCTTAGCATTTTTTAAAATTATTATTTCTTATCAATTGTATCGCATAAAGTAATGTTACCAAGTGCAAAGCCAAACCTGAAATTACAACTGTGGAGTGTAAGCAGAACTTCTAAATGAAAACTGCCGCGGAAACCAACAATTCACTTTCAACCGCATTGACAACAGGTTGGTTGTAAGTGATCAACTTTTGCGACTTACATTTTTAGTGAACTGTTGATAGAACTGAAGATTTAAGTCTGTCGCAAGCGTTTGAATATATAATATATATCCCCTTCGACGTTTGCATTCATTCTTGAAAGCAGTTCATAGAACTACAATTTACAATCAGTGTTTCCTATCTTTATTATATACCTCTTTAGTGTCTGGGAACAATGCCACTATTGGCCAGTGCTCTTCACGTAGGTCTTGAAATTGGTTTCTTCACCTAGATATTTAAGAACCTTTTTTAGACTGCGGTGCCAATCCGTACCTCTATTCAACAATCACTGTTGACAACAGAAAACAGAAAGTTTTCTGAAGAAACGGTCGGATGAACCACAATGTGCTGTCTACGCGATGAATAGCTGAGCGAATGAAATCATTAAAAAACGGTCAACGGTAGATCGTGCTTACGCAATTTTCGTGGTGAAAGTCGTCTACCAATTGCTAGGAATGCATGTGCGTTTCTTAGGTGATAACCCGATTACGTTCATATTGGCCTCTCCTCTTTAAAATTATTCATATTGGCCTCTCCTCTTTAAAATTCCCAAAAGAGAGCATCAAAGTGAGAATAAGTGTACCTTAACATCAGAGTATTGTATTTCGACTTGGTTTTCCGGTCCACGAGCTGGTAAAACAACAACCGTTGTCATCTGTGAAGCATTTCGAGTTTTCGAGACAGAAGTGTTGTGGGCGAAAAAAAATAGAATAGCGAATGTTGTATGCAATTTTCAGCGAGAAATAAAAGACAGACATGCGAAATGCATGATCAAGTAGCACATAATTTGCCATCGTACTCGTCAACAACACAAACTATGTAATATTTGCAAATCGACATCCTACCCGTTCGAAAAAATTCCATAAAGATTCGAGAACGAGAAGAAGCCTTTGGAAAAAAGAGTGGAGTTTTCCTCAGAAAGAGCAGATTAGTTGGTGAATTTGTGATATTACCTGCTTCGACCCTCCGCCCAACCACCCTCTTTCTTTGGAATAAATCAGACCTCTAAACAGTTAGATGTGATAATGTGACGAAAATATTGAAACCATTCATTTCTCATATACTGCTACACACTTCCCAATCAATTTCGCTCGTGGCATTTATGCCCTTAAAAAATTCCGCATGGGGACACGGTAGGACGTCCTGGTATGCCTTGATTGGAGGAAAATTCCATGTAGTGAGTAATTATCGTTGTTACATGCCAAAAAACCAATGAAGATTGCATGCTTCACTATGTTTTTTTTTCTAGTTTTGTGATTCGGCTCACGAAATAAAGACTTCAAAGCAACAACAATCGTGAAGCGAGGCAGAAATCACGTGAGTACGTCGGAAGATTGCTACGGCAAAGCGGTAGAGAGAGCGGTGATTACCGCGTTTAGCGGTCGCTATCATGGTTACTAGCTTTGAATGATATTTGCTGCACGTTTTCTTGTTAGATCATCTCTGCTGCGATACGTTTCCGCTGCAGCTGAAATGACTCGACGCTTCCGCCATTGAGCACTTCCGTTCCGAACACATTGATAAAAGAATAGTCCCACTGAAGGACGTCACGGCAATACTCAGTTCTTATCCATTTTAAATGGTTTGTAAGTGGATTCAGCTGGCGGCATTTATGCTGGTAAGACTTCGGCCGTGCATTAGCGGCCTGTATAGCAAGCACTTAATGAAGCAGTGAATACGTTTATGGGAGGTTACTCTAGGAACTCTCGGCGAGCATTTTACGTGTGAAAGTGGTACCTTCATGTTGGATATTTCATGCTCTCTGAAAAGAATTATGTAGCTTTCATTTTGCACAGCACAAGGATGATGCCCACATGAACTCCACCCAGGTTTGTTTGACAGCGAGTCGTCGTATGGTCTCACTACCGCACTTTTATTACAGATTTACCTTGCACTGAAGGTTCGATAATCATAGTCGGTCAATAACTGTTCTCACAAAGAATTGCTCGATGATCATTACATTCGCTATACAGACTAGGGATGATAGATTCCCTAGTTGGCTGTACTTTCATTCCTCCATGTCAAAGAAAGAAAGGAACCCATGAGTTGAAGTCTCACATCTGACAGCTGAGCGTAATTTTTGACCCTAAGAGAACTTGTTCGGCTCTTCATCGAATAAGGAGTTATGCTCAGTAGTCCCAAAATACTGACAAGATCGTTCAATGAATTATCTGCAACGAGCTCACTACGGTGAAAATATACCATCCAGCAAAACAAGGAGGGTTTCAGAAAGAAATGCATAAATATATATTACAATTATTACAGAAAACGGACGAAATAAGAACTGCAGAGGCGTCTGATTCCCCGCTGCAAAAACTTGCATACCCGAACGGTGCTTTGGACGAAAGTACGGCTCAAATCAGAAACAGCCAATCAGAAGCAGCCACTCACCGGGAATGATATCATCAACAACAAAGATGCGAAAGCAAAGTTTGGCATGTAACCATATTCAGTATTACTACATTCTACCATATGCCACACTGTCCGTCGAATCAAATTTGCATGTGTAAGGATGAATGAAATTACGAAAGTTATGTTGCCCAAAAGACAACAGCTTGAATAGGCGTAATGATGAAGTGGAAGAGCAGATGTTACTCATTTTGAATGTTTTTTCCTTATATTACTGACCGATTAATGGTTTTGAGCGTTTGCGCCCTTGAGAAATTGCAAGTAGAGAAAAGTATCGCCTGTTGCGGTGGCTGCATCGGTGACTGTTGCAAGAACAGTCAATGTAAGAATGCCTCCCAAGCAGTATCCTAAGCCACCGACCAATTAATCGCATGGACCAAAGAATTTATTTCTCCCCGCATGAAATTGTACTCACACAAATTTTGGGCGAAATCCTCCCATCAATGGGATTATACCCATCAAACTTCGTTGCAGTAACATTCCCGTCTGCTGTAACCTGAGACTCTCGGAAGTGGGCCCATGAAGAACTTATCGATTCGGCTGACCCCTATTTTGTGCTTGGATAAGCCAGAAATTTCAGTTGCATCAGCATCAGAGAAATAGCTATTGATAAATCCCAGAGAACCTACTGGAAATTTCAGTGCAGCCAAAAGTCAACTCACTGATTAATCTTCCAAGTAATTTTCTGTTTGAAATATAACTGCACTGTTGCTACATTCTCCACTGAGCGGCAAATATTTGGATGAGACATCATGTGTCCCATATTGCAATTGTTCCCAACCACATGAAATATGACGCCTTCAACCCCCCACCACCCATACACTAGGTAGCCTTGCGAGTCAAGAGTTGAAACGGATCAGAAGGTAGGCATAAGAACGGACGGATGCACGAATATACAATGCCGGTATAAAGCGTTCTATACAAAAATGTTTTAAAGTATACTAGAAGCAGCTATTCTTCATATATCACGCCTCTAATCAACTCGAACCATGTCTTGCAGGCAAAACAATGAAATGCAACATCAACCGAAACGCATATGAGCAAGAACATCATTCTGGATCTATTCGAAAATTCAGCAAACCACAAAATTCAGCCAGTCAAACCATTTGATCATCTTATTCCCAGCTCGCCACTTGATCCATCCAATGGCTTAAAAATCGTGGCATGAGTGAACTCCACCACGCGACTTCTAAAAACTCCTTGGATGTTCGGTATGTAGCCAAAAACAGGATGACCTAATAGGATACCTATCAAATATTACAGCTCAATTAACCTTTTACAGTATGGTTGCGTTTGTTTTCCCCACGTAACACATAGGTGTCCCGGCAATAGAGGTAGGAACGACGTCATCTAAGTACAGACGTTCGGAGGTAGCGAAGTTTCCGACGAAAATAAGTGCTCAGAAAGAGGGGCCAGCTCGCAGGATATCACTGAATCCACAAACGTAAGTCTCAAATCTCCCAGGTGCAGCAAACGCTGCTCTGCATAAGAACGCGAAGTTGCGGCTGTTGGCTACTTCGGACTGCACATCTTTGTAGAGAAAAAAACATGAAAAGCAAAAAAACAAAAAAAACAAAAAAAGCAAAAACAAAAGAAAAGCAAAAAACAAAACAAAAAGAAAACAAAAACAAAAAACAGGGACGTACGCGTGCCAGAGGAAGTAGTGCAATATTCATCTCTTTGCTCTCCTCATACCATCTGATCCCATAAATTATCGGCTGAAAATATGCGAAGAACATCATAATTTAACTAACCCACTCACTTGCACCCGCATTCCAGACAAACTTCGCTCTTTTGTTGCCCCAGTGGTATCTGACGGAGCAAATGAGAACGTTGGCTAATTCAGGCGTTTGATGCAAAAAAACCTTCATGGACTCTTCTCATTATGTTTCCGTAGTTGTGCAGATGCGCGGCTGTCACCGTCCAAAACTGTGGGAAATCAGCTTGATTTATGCCTGCCATGCTTTTTTCTTTGCTGTTCACACTGACTGCATTATTCCCTTAACTGCTGAAGCAGTGTAGAATGAAAAATCGATGGATGTGAGAGAAATAAAACTTTTCAACTTCAAATGTCCGTAAATTCAAACGAATTGATAGATTTAAGTGAAATCTGGTATACTCAGTCAGCGTACGATGCGCATTACACCCTCGAAACTTCATACTTCTTATTTTAATGGTTTCTATGTTGAAAGTAAAGATTTAGGACAAAGACACACAAGCGCTCACAAGTACACGCGTACATATAGATACCCGATTTGCGTAAAGTTGCTTAATTTGGGCGAAAATATTTCGTGAATATTTTGCGAATACTGCAATCAGATTCGGGTTTTCAACGCAAAACCAAGTTATCAGCGCATAGCTTCATTGTGAGATAAGGCGAATTATTGGTACCAGCAAATACTTTAAATCCACCCAACCCCAGTTTCTCTCATAATGTTTTATGCTGCGGAGACCTCATGCATCGGGGAGAACATTTACACTTCCCACCTATCCTTCTGAAAACGAAAAAAGGTTGAAGCATTCCTTCCCTTAATTCCCCTGAAACCCTACCGGAATATAGTTTAGCCCTCGGTTCAAATATTCCTGCATATCACGGTTATGTAGTACGAAATCTGCTGTAGAAGCACAATGAGCATAGAGTGAAGCAATTGAAGTAAACGTTTACTGAGCCATATTGGAGCAAATTTCAATGGTACCAAGAAGAGGCAAGACATGAAACAAACTTAAAAATATGGCCAGCATGAGGCAACAACAAGAAATTTTCGATTTCCTGACTTTTCTCTAATTCAATAAGTGACTTTCTGCAAGGACCTATCAATACGAAGCATCACTGCTACACTGTGCTATTAAGAGGTGTACTGACGTGAGACTATCAAATTGAACCTTCGAAGAATAATTTGTATCCGAGTGGAAAAGTTCATCTGTGTGCTCATTGCAGTGTAATAAATATGCTCCTTTTTGGAATCATTAGCCTATTCCGAAGGTTCAAGTGAGGGGCCGCACGATGAGGGGAAGGAATTAGTGAGTGGCCGAAAGGATGGATTAGGCCAGAAGGGAAGAGAAGGGGAATGGAAGAGAGATGATCGAAGTATACAAAAAACTTGCATTCACTTGAAGCAAATAAGATTTATCTAATATTCTGTTATCGATAAAATTAAATCTCAATAAGTTACTAAAAATGGAGCATATTTCTCAGCAAGGGTCCAAGCTGTACGTTGCGTTGTTGTTGGAAATAGCTCCGTTAGAACTGAAAACGATTTTTCGTCGGTGTGCATCATTACTTCTTGTCGTCGTCGTCATGTAGTTGCACCTTATCTGAAACACTAATTGGATGGAGAGGGCTACTAGCTCAAACTGGCTTTCTATAATATTGCTCAGAGAGTCTCGCAGTACTGAAGCGCAATACGCGCTTTTCAGTGAACCTTCAACCTAGAGATAGAGGTAATCCATAATCTATGACCTTCACCATGCTGTGAAGGTTTAGGTTTAGGAGAAACAACTGCTTCCAGGCAGCCATATGGCCTTAATAGCCATTATAATATTATTTGCTCAGGCAGCTGGTTGAATGACTGTCTCTTCAGAGCACTAACGTACCAATGTTTTAGTTTATGTTGGCTAGGGAGCGAAATTGTTGGCAACTGGTCAAGGACTCCTGAAACTTCACTTCTCTTTTTTCGACTCTTGACATCCTCCCCGCTGTCTTCCTCCTTCTTGCCTACCGCCACTTTATAATCAAAACGCTGTCATGCTCAATCCTCGTCCTCAATATAAATCCTGCAGTAAACTACGACAACACTGGCATCATTTGATGGAAAGCGTGCCCATAAGCAGTGTATTTCAATGTGGGACGTGAGCATCAAAAACAGAAAGTGACACGTACATATATCGTCAGTGTCGTTGTCCGCATCACCTTGTTTATCATCTTCCTCGCTTGCCGAGGAGTATTCGTGGTAGCTGTGCGTTGCTGCTCCCTTTTCACCTGCAAATTCCTACCATATTGCACCAAATTTGAAGGAGCGCTTTATGAAATAGCAACGTTCCTTTCTTGACTTCCCTTCAAAAAACATCGATAGTCGATAACTTAGAGCACCAATCGTCCTCATGAATGAACAAAGGAAATCACTTGCGCATTTGAGTCTTATTGAACAGTCATCAAATTTGACGCTCAAAAAGATACGTGTTTAAACATAGCTTTTGTGGGCAAACGCTGCCTTCCTCTGGCTCGCATGACTGAAAAATTCACATATTTCTGGTTTCCTTACTCAAGTTATATTAGTCTTATGCAATGACACTCCCTTAAATACAACGAAGGTGAAGTGACATTCGCTCTTTTTCAAAGCTTTGTCAATTTGCCAAAAAGTCTATAACGAACGAAACCTCTATGCGATCTCCGACATTCTCTAAGTTCAGAAGATAAGCGTTTCTCTCTCATCCTCACCGATCGTATTGTCACCGCCGTGTCGTCATACTTTCACTCGTGCACACAACTTCACAAAAAAGTGGCGGTCGTCATAGTCACAACACTCTGCTGTGAAGAACGCCTCTACGAAGCTTTTTCGGGTAGGCGCGCACTGAAAGGAACAGCTGCATCATGTACTGAGTATGCTCACCTTCAAGCATCTCCACACCACCCCTGTCCACCAGCCTCGGGGGTTGTCCCAGAACACAATGCGCCTGCGATAGATGAAATAGTTTTTGCTGAAGCCAGAGGTCATCGAACACTCGATCACAGAAACAAGCAGGTGGAGAAGCGCGCTGGAGGAGCTAGCACGACATACGTCTTCGCGTTCTGATCATCTGAGCATCTGGCTTCATGAGTTTCTAATTAATAGCAAACTTGCGAATTAATGCACTAACATCTGATCTGATCTGACCGTTCTCCCCTCCTCCCGCGCTCTCGCCTTCCTTCACTTCAAATCTACGGAGGATTCTTCTTCTTGCAACCCAGTCAGCTCTCAATGTGACAGAGACTCGCGTGAAATGCATTCAAATTTTTCACACCTTTAAATATTCGCAATCTCCTCTCCTCTCAGGTTGGTGAATCAATGCGAAAAGAGGTATAAACGGATTATGTTACGATGTACATGATCATAAGACGCGAAAGCCACATTGGAACTACCGGGCAGACCACGGACAGAACACTTACAGATACATCCCTGAACAAGATGTTGCGCTACAAATGCAAATTTCTAAAAAGATTGCCTCAGTGAGTCATAACTTCATGGCATTAACGCTAGCTGCGAATTGACGCCTTTCCATTATGTTCCACTTTTAGTTTCTGACGATACAATCCACCATCCTCTGGTCATACATCCTCACTTGTATTCATTTGCGTGCTATTATTCTTTCGCTAGTTCCTTCTTAACAACGATAATTGCTCTCATACATATTCAGCGTCAGCACATTCTATCGTTGTTTCCTTTTGATTATGCTAATGACGATAGTGTAATCACTAATCGCTTAAAGAGCCGAAACGTTACATAAAATAAATGAAATCTTTCCATCCTTAGACATATATTATAGCCTTCTTATCAACAACACCCCGTTACTATTTTATTTTCTATTCATTTAAATGGTAGAATTGCATGTTCTATATCTGTTTTCTAATAAAGCACATATCGGAAAGTAGATGATAATTTGATCTAATATGCAGACTAATTGTCACCAAATAATCACGAACAAGACTCTTACTCGATACAAGTCCAATACACAAAAATCACAAAGCCACCTTTCTCTTCAAAATCGCGGAATACGCTTGATAAGCATGAATCTACAATTTGTTGCTATTTTATTTCTATCTTGCAACCTCGGTAAAACTCTCGAAAATTGGAACATATCCGCACAGTTTCAATATAAGTTCACACCGTTCACTTTCTTCTAAGAAAGAGGCATTGGTTTGCCGAGGTGCCCAGCAATCAATTACTAACGGAGGGACAGTCAAGTCTGCAAGTTTTTGCGAAACTGCCGAGCTTCGCTTTGGTTCATTCCGTGAGCACTCCAAAAGGTTTGCTCTGGTTGATGCAACACTAGGTGAAGCGGTCCTGACCACATTGAAATACTAGAGGTTGATTCAATAAAGGACGATCTCTGCAAAATTACATGGAAAAGAAGCAGCCAAACATGTTTAAGTACGGCTGAAGTTATAACAGAGCACTATGCACGGTGATGGGAAACACTCTCTCAAAATCAACAACCTCAGCTGAAGCTCACCTTACAAAAACATATAACCGGTACTAGGAAAAGGATAGCGGCCACAGCTAACAAACATTGGCCACGTTCTATCTGTGTCCTATAGAGCCAAATGAAAAGACATACTTCTTTGTAATCGTTCACTAGTTTCTTGTGGAAGGAAGAATTTCTGAACCAGTAACAGATGTATGAGCAAATATTCACTCCGTATCTACGTGGCTTCATTTGGAACTCATCATCAGCAAGGTCGCTTATTTCAGCAGCAACCTGAAATTCATCAACTCCTTCTTCTACTTCCGAATCTTGTATTCATTACTAAGATCAGCTTATTTTGTGCTCTTATCATATATACCACTTAAACGGGTTTGGCCTTTTAATGAAGTCAATTCTATTCCCAATAAAAATGCAAGTTTGTGGATATATCTGAGGAGAAGTACAGAAAGCTCCTTTACCAAAACACTTACGCCCAAACTCAGCTCATTTACTTTTTTTCGAAGATAACCACCGAATTCAACAGCAGACATCGCCTTTTTCAACCAGATTCAAACCAGCACTCAATATGCTACACGGTATCGCACGCGATATTGAAATTCAGACACTTGAATCGGATTCATCATGCTCATATAATAAGTACCATAGAATCTGCGGAAATTAGTATATTCTACCTGAAATCTCGCATAAAAACTCGAAATCAGGAAAAAGAAAAAACCTCAGACATCACATAATTGACTGTTAGACATTCAGTGTAACTCATAACATCAAACTTGAGCACTTTTAAAAGCTTTACTTTTTTGCACTAGTAAAGCATCGCAAAAGGAAACATTAACACTTCATAACAAAAATGATCTCAACTGTCCTTATAAGAGATGCTTTAGGCGGGTGTTTTTGATGACCAATGAAAACTTGTCCGCAGACAGGGACGAACCTGTGGGTTCCTCCCCATCTGCGGACAAGTTTTCAGTCTCAGCCGGTCTCCACTTGGTTCATAACTCAAAAACATTCAACATATAGATGCTTTAGGGATTGATACCTCAATAACATAGGCTTTTTCAATGTCAACATTTCTTGCAGTTTGCAGCCGTTCCTCTCCTTTTTCATTTACAGCTGTGTCACCTTTTCATCTTCAAATATTTTAATGTAAAATTAATTTACCTATCACTTTCCCAAAATGACTGTGCTAACACTCATAAAGCAATTGAACAACGAAGCATAGAAACATGCAAAGAAGTGGCCAGAACAGCTGGCACAATGGGAGCTTGTGCCTACGGCTCATCTGACCAGCCAGATTCACAACTTAGCAGCAAAAATATAATATTCGGAAAAAAGTCATCATATTTTAATTGACCCATGCATCTCCATAGGACTTCAACAAAGAATTAGTCTTTTCGCATCAAGATGTACATAAACGTCTTTCGAAGTTAGCAGATCAAGAGTAATATTGTATTGTTGTAAATTGTACTCACTCGATTCCATAACTGCAGCGTCAGTGGTACCCAAGATGAAACCATCTAAGCCAGGGATAGAAAGAGTGGCAGGCATGCACATCCAGGGACATTATGTTGTAGTAATGCGCCCTCACAAAGCAGATTTGCAAATGAAGCGACCTTAAAGAAGGCGATTGCTGAAGAGCCGTCTCTCATACACCGACGAACGTGGATTGGAATGGCGGTGAATAAATGCCGTTCAAGGAAACACAAAGCAAGCAACGGTTATCAACGACTGTACATACGAAAGTGCTCACCGTTCGCGTTTGTGGAGTTACGACAAAAACTCTCTTCCGTTTCCCTTTCTTTGGATTCTTCCGTCGAATTGGCGTTGCTTTTCTTGTTGCAAATCAGTGTCGTCAACTTTGCACGTTGTGTTGCAAATGGCGCACAAAAACATTGTTCAGTTTGCAATTCAGATGAGTTGGCATTGCAGAATGGTGATACTCTTGCATAATGAATGCAACAAATTATAGTTCGCCTGAGAAGAGACCAGATTTCGCTTGAGAAGATTGTACGCTTTTTGGGGGCCTGCTCACGATTGACTTCATTCACGAATATGCTCCTTTTGACTACTTGAGTTCAATTCCTGACTTTTGCATCTTTATTCCTGCTACATCACTTTTAAGTGTCAATTTTCATAAATATTTCGCTATTGAGGGCTCACTCTTACGCATTAATTTGCCCGCTTTGATCTCTATCTTGATTAATGCATGTAAAAGTGACCATTTGCTTCAGTCTTCAGGCTGGTGTACATTACAACAGATCAATATGATCTTCGTGGCAATCGATTATCATCTAGTTTGCTTATAAATTAGATCCATTTTGTGCGATGTTGCATTCTATGGCAAGCGATGTTGGATTAGCAGAATGAAGGGATAACCTTCTCAAACTCGTTTTCCTCTGTTTCAACGCAAACTTCGTTCCCAGTTGCGGCGGTTCCAAGGTTTCCACCAGTTTAAGTGTCCACAATTTCAGGATCCTCAAATGAAGTAGCCATCTTTTGCAGATGTCGGTTAGTCGAGATCGTGAAGAATGATGTGAAGTATCAATGAGCGCATTCACCAGTAAAAGAAGTGCAACATTTCAGATGTTATAATGCAGCAATTGCAAGTACAAAGAACAGCGCCATTCAACATCAC
>QEWY01004042.1:2425-20742 GCA_006503575.1 Baylisascaris schroederi
AAAAACGAGCCTTACACCCGAACCGTTTATCAAAACACTTGAAGCGCGGCTATCTTTAAAACACTTCAAATGCAGCTAACTTGAAAGTGAATGCAACACACACCGCTATATTAACACGGTTTGCCCTACCCTCTCACACAACTCAAAAAATTTTCATTTTTTATGGGAATAAAATTGCCTTTTTTTAAAATAAAATGGCCGATTTTTAATTTCTGGAAGCATTCATAATACAATACGGCAAAATCATTTTTCTCAGATATGTATAGAAATGTATCGAAAAAAATTATTAAATGTTAATTTTGCATTCCGCGCAACCCAAATTTATGAATAAAAGAAAATAGAATTCCTCAGATTTATAGCCGAAAGTTTTAATGAACAATTATATGTTATTAGGTAAAATCATAACAAGTAATTTAAACAAACTAAAAATGGACTTACATTCGGATTTAGAAGCAGGTGAAGTGCGTCGATTGGCTGATGAAGTTGATGCCACTTTCTCTTCGTGCAAATCACGCAACGCCTTAATCGAAATGTGCAAACTATAGCAACTTTCATTATTTGAAGAGAGCTATTATTCACCAGTGCAAACATTTCACTGCTCACTGTCATACTTTCTATTCATTTATAACATGAAAAAAATTTTACTGAAGAAAATCGATATGTTTCAGTTATCAAGCAATATGGATGAACAGTAACCGAAGAATTTACTGAAAACCTTCTAGGTACCAAATTAACAGGAATAAAGCCCCCCTTCACCTTCTCATCTCTTACTTGAAACCTTTCGACGTGGGCGCATAGCGAAGATTAATGTTGCATCTATAAACAAAACCAATAAGTCTTTAAAGACACTTCTTAGCTTTGAAATCCCCTTTGATATTCTTTAATAGAGCCAACAAGCCTTTAAAAGACCTCTTAGCCATGGGATCCCCCACCCCTTCCCTCCTACCCAAGAAAGTTCACATAAGTGAGCAGAGAGTTCATGACCCCCGGGATACTCATACCAAAGTTACACATCATCTGAAAAAAAAACACCTCATCATTTGCCCGCAAAAATCCACAAACTCACAAGCATTTCTCTTTCTACCTCTTTTCTACACATTACACAATAACGTACCTCAACATTTGGTACTGGCCGATTGAACTCGCTTGCAGATCGGTGGTAGATTTTAGGCTTAGGCTGTAAGGGCAGAGCTGGCACAGGATTCGAAGGCACTGAGGATGGTGATCGGAGGTCTTCGCCTGAATGTAAGTCCGATACAGCAATACTCTTGCTTGACGTGAGTTTCAACGAGCCTGGTGCCTGAAACGATTCACCTCAGGTCACTTCAGGCTGAAACCAAGAACAAACAAGCGCCTTCATCTGCGTCAAACCACCATACCTGTATTAGCTTAAACCTAAATGAAGAAAGAGCAATAGAGGAAGTAAAAATGGTTTATACCGCCTCCACCTGATGCGACATACCGCTAAAATGTGTCTAAACTGTCTTCACGATTAACAATATAAGACTGTTATCGCTTACAACATCTCCGCACATCAAATCCAATAGACCTTGAAATCCATTTAAAAATTTTAAAAAATTCAAACAGTATGCACCCGGTTCCTTTCAAACTCAATCAGCAAATGATTGACAACGATTCCTGTGAATCATTGAAGTATAAATTCACAAAGACGAATAAATATCACTCTCATTTATGTAAGACGAACCTTGGTATCTAAAAGAAAATGAGTGAACCTAAATAGAATTTTGGTATAAATATTTAGAAAAAATTTTTTTCAAACAAACTCGTGTATAGTAGTTAGGCATAGCGGTTGGCGTGACAGGTTGTTGAACGGCAAGTGAGCCTGTAGTCGGTACGAATGTCTTTAATGTTGAGGTGACCTGAGTTCGTTGCTTCTCTGAAGTATCTGTCGACGAAACTGATTGATTTAGACGTTCTGCTGCTAGCTCTGCAAATACAATAAGTAAATTGCTTGATGAAAAGACTCCCCCCCCCCCCCCCNTTATTCACCTGAATTAGCATTAACCGCCTTCGTGATTAATGAGTTGAAATGACTACACGCGGATACAATACAAATACTCAAATAAAACGACAATGTAAACGAACTTAACGATGGATCCGTGCTGCTGATCTCAACAGTATCATTGAGTGTCGAAGTGGACGGATGTAACTGAATAGTACGTGGTAGTGACGAGACAAATGAAACCTCTTCTGGTGCACACTTCCCAAATGTTGATCCTTTGAATGAAGAGGTGACTGCTTGAGCACCGCTTACGGCAACATATGAGGAACAACGACGTGACGAATATACTTCGAATGGGCTAAGAAAACAATTCGCACGGAATGAACCACCTGACGATAGGTGCGTACTACCTGTAAAAGTAACCCGCTTTAATAAAATCTTTATTGCCCTCAGTAAAGAGTTGACAAATGTGAGACCCCGTCTACCTATATAAGCTAATATACCCAACTAATGAATTTAAGTTGACATGCTTCACATTATGCATCGGAATGTTACCGAAGAATGAAAAGTTAACGTCAAAAATGATCAGTAACATCGCGCAGCTATGACAGCAGAAAAGGATCATCCATGATATGGCTTTATTTTACAATTGCTATGATTTACACGAAGCAAAAATCCCTTCATGTACATTTTCTTCCTAACCCCCCTTCCCCCAACCCCACCACCTTCCTTTCCCACCTCTCAACCCCCTCACCTTTCCATTTCCACCCACTAGCCTAAATCCTATCTCCTAATATCAAATGAAACAGCTTGATAAACTTATTATGATTACATCGCACAATCCAAGCATAAGCACAACTTTAAAATCTCATGACTTCTCAGTTATAATGGAAAACCTATTAAATTGTTTTATATGATACTGAATTGGAAGGAACTAGTTGAGGAAAAATTATTTCGAAATTTTCAACAATTAAAATCCACCAGTTGCTTGCTAATAAAAAGATTTTCTTTTATTATCATCGAATGCATTTATCGGCAGAAAGAAATCGGTTGATCAGCAATCTTCAGAATTTTAGAGGAATTGTACACTTTCATATCCTAATCTTTTCATGCCGCATACAAATGCTCTGTACATATGCCATGCATACCTTACGTCATTACCTCACAGGTGTTACGTCTGATTAAGTAAGTGCCATTTTCACTACCAAAATACTCCCACCTGATGGGAAAACAATTCCCAGGAAATAATAAACATAAATGTGCATACTAAAGAAGAACGATGTGGAACAGTAGTACAGTGGCATTCAAAAGAGAAGAGATTTTCGCAGGGAGACAGAAGGGTCTTTTGCTAAAAAACAGGATGGGAGGATTAGCATGCCCCTTCGACACTGACCATGAATTCATGCAAATACGATATAACAAGCATCAAATTATACTCTAATCATATTTCAATACCTCCCACAAGTCAAATATTTTCGAGTAGCATTCCCCCTTTCTTAAAACTATACAAGTGCATGTTTGCTTTCTTAAACCAGTTTCTAATATCGCTTAAAATACGCTTCCCATCACTAATACCCAGACCCTTCAGCCACATTCGCATCAGCTGCTGCAATAATACATCGTAAGAAGTGATGAGAAAAGCCGATATGAACAGACTATTCAATTCATAATCTTTCGCGTTATGCTTCTATATTCCGTGTCGCAAACTTCCACCTCATCTTTTTCTTTATAACCCAATTTTTAAAACAAAAAAAAGTAAATTCTATATAACCTAATTTGAAGACAGTAACCCGACCCACCATACCTCTTAGCACAATACAAGATCCTTCTTTTATCAGGAATATTTCATCTCTGTTTAACTTTAAATTATAGCATGTTATGATATAATTCAACACGGAGCGGCTATGTTATAATATGGTTATGTAATCTTTGGCAATAAATGCAATCAAATGCAGCAATTATCATAAATGAGGAATTAATTGCGCATCCAAATCTTAGAACCACAATTTAGGAGTAATATAAGAATAAAACAAAACACAACTCAAATCATAAACTTATAGCAATCGAATCATAAAAGACGACAAACTAAACAGCTAAAAACGTCCAAAATGAGGCATAATTCAAAAAAGCAATTTTAAAGCAATTTCTGATCAATCAGCAGTACAAAATTACCCCCCNCAAGCTCCATAAAGAAAGGCTTTCTTCTCAGTACCCATCAAAACATTACAGCAATCCGCAAGCGCACATCGCTGAATGCAATTTTTCAGCTACAATTTTTGAGTCCATCGAAGTTTTTAGGTAGCTTATTCGATAAGTGGCCAAGGCACTAATCCAAACATCTCACGTAAAAGGCCCATATGCAACATTAGTTAAAATCAACAGCTTCTATATTATAATAAAAGCAACCTCCAGAAACGGCGATCGTCGTCCTATTACGCATTACTACGTTGACTGTTGTTGATGATGAAACGACTTTAGCTGATGATGGATCGTTCGCTAGATCGGGAGATGGACGTGGCAACGGAGAAACAGACGACGATGAACGACTTAGAGAACCTAGAAAAAGAAACCTCAATTTAGAGTCAGTATTAAAAAGAAATGAGAAAGCATCGAAAACAGTCTTATGTAAAATTCATGACAGAAAATTCTAAGCTTTGAAAAATTAGTATCAACAGTACAGAGAAAAGTGGAAAACGAAAAGAATTATAGCTTCTATGGAGACATTGCTCGACAGCGACAGCAAAGAATGAAAACCTTGGATATAAGCAAATATTTTATACAAGCAAATTAATGTAAAATCTGATACCCCTACAACAACAGTTCCCACAGCAATATTGCAATAGGAAAGTACTCAGGTTTGGGAATCTCTTCGGGCAGTAAGAATATCATCGCGCTAAACTAAAGGCACAATGCGGTTGGCACGATATCACTCAAGCAGTTAGCTGCGTTTCAATTAGCAGCACTAAAGAGAAAAATCTTTACGGTGCCTACTTCCTCATAGTAGTAAAATCAATGCAACGTGATAAAAAACAATTTATATGTTCTTTATTTATTACTGCTAAAGTCTATACCAGAGAAAATTTCATCACTTATGTAAGAGAAACTGAGGCATATTGTTTATCGAATGTTCCAGTTTTACAAAATCAATCATCTTACCATAACCTTTGACTCAGAAAATAAATTAAAAACATTAATAAAATTGTTATAAATAAATAATTATAAAACAGACAAAAATTCTTTATGCTATAAAAACAGAAAGGAAATAGAAAATGCAGTTATATTACCTGAGTCGAGAGTGGATATAATAAGGCATGATGGAACAGTTACTTGATTAAATAACAATCGATCTGCTGATTGTGCCGATCAAAGCTGAAAATGGAACAATAAATCCACGAAAGAATTGAAATAATAAGATAACATGGACACCCATATAAAAGGATGAAACAACATCCACGTCAGCAAAGGCTGTAGTTCGTTCTATTGGTAGCTTATCCTCAGACCATTTGATAACGACGTAAGTCCGGATCCATGACAGGGAAAAACATCATCACCTTGCTCAGGCTATCATATCAAAACTGAGCCATTCCACCATATTGCCAAAATGCTCTTCAGCCAAAATTACCGACAAAAGAGCATCCATTCATAAATCTCTGTCCCGCAAATCCCTTCTGCAAACATATATCCCAAAATAGCAGAGAAGTTCCTTCAATACCTGCATGTCATTTCCCAGTCCCCCATTCATTCTCGATAAACAAAGAAAACATCTCTATAACCCCTTCGACAGCTGTCACCTTCCTGAATAATGACACATCATAAGATGAATACATAAACATACCACATCTGCTACTTTCTGCTGCCCAAGTTTGACAGCTAACGCTTCGAGTGGTTTCAGCGATACACCAATAGATGCCGAGTGCAATGACTGGATGTGTAGGAGTATCGTTAGCATGTCCGCATTGCCACTGTTTACACACCCAGTCAACATCGCCTCCAATCCCACCAACTCAATCCTGCAACTTGATTCTGAATCGAGAACAGCTTTCTTGGCCAAGTTTGCGCGTGGGTCTCTCTCCTCTAGTTCTGGACCTTTTTAGTGATCATGAACCTTAGCAACCTCTCTCCTCCCCATCCTGAACTTTGACAAGAAATAGAATCAGGAACTACCTATGCACGCTCAGGTAAGGTGTGCACATTTACTATCGTCTGCGCCAAGCCTCAAATGACGAGAACAATAAAGAAAAATTACATCAAACGTTCAGTATTGATCAATGTTTCAGAGACAACGTAATAAATAAATAAAACCTGAGCTGGACGACGAGTTGTGCAATTGGCAGTGCCATCGATTTGCCGTGTTGAATCATTTGATGAAATAGTCCATAGGCTTTAAATGGCAACGAGGTCAAATAACGACTCAATAAAGCCCTGAAAGAAGGGGAACTTGAAACGCACGTTAACAGAAAGAAACATAGTAGTCTCCTCTTTGCATAAACAGAAAAGTATCTAGATGTAAACTGTAGTAGAGGCAAATTAGGTACCATCGTAGTGGTACCTCCCAAGAAGACGACTTCCCATGTTTTACATACTCAAGAAGTTGTATCATCCCGCATGATTAAGTCAAGTCGTTTCATTTCTAAACGTTAGAAGTTATTCGCTGCTGTATTTGTTCTCGTATCACGAATAAGCCGTGCTCATATTACATGATCACCTAAATTGCCAGCAGGCAAAACTAACGCGCACTTATAAATGATCAAACAATCATTCACCTAGCTACACCTACAACTCTTATCGGCCACCAAAACAATCATTGCTACAAGCAAAAACGAATAGAAATTCCCCTCAACGCACCTCTATGCCTTTTCAACATCGAGCTCACGAGTCGCATCACAAAACACCGCATCGGCAACTTGTACTTTCTGGATGTAACGGCGATCGTCATATTTCAACTTTATGAATCGTTGACGATCGATTCTATAAAGCAAATCGATTATCGATCCCTCAAAGATGCCTTTCTATAATGATCTGCTAACTGATTTGATCTTAAAAGTACCTAAAAATTTTCTTCATCACTTACAAAAACAAAAACAAAAAAATACACCTCTGTATATGGCTACTAACAATGAAAAGATCCTTTATAAATTCTCTCAGATAACAGTGACAAGCATTTCCTATCAGTTAGCTTTCCTTTTTTTAAAGAAGCATCTCGTTCAAATAATATCAACCAAACTACCATTTTGGAAGAGAAAGATAAATAGCTTATCTGTTAAATGAATTATATTTTATACATTCTTTTACTATATGAAAGAATCAAACCTGGTACATTCGGCTCGCGGTTTCCACTAAGCGCATAACGATTCCTCATACTCGAAAATACGGTTGATAACTGCATCACCCGTTGAAAGAGGCACCTCAAATTTACTGTTTCAGACGGTACAATTCATTAAGAAATCGGAATGTATATATCTTATCGCTCAAATGCACTCTTAATCTCTAAAAAACTGCATGGTAAGTAACGGTGGAAAATGCCCAATTATGGCCTCAAATAAAGAAGCAATTATCGATGACTAGGCTATAACAAGTATTCTTCCAAGCAGATCGAATCTCATTCACTGCATTAACGACTAGTTAATTCTATGTCCCGAAAGAGGATAATATACCTAAACAGTTGAGGTTAAATCTAGTATATATGTCCACCTCTAGTACTTCTAAAATTCTAATAATATAAAGTAATAAAATCCGCTCCCAATCATAACAGACATTAGTTCAGAATACAAACTGATCACGCTTAACAAAGATTAACAATACATATATAAAAGATAATAATCACCACCACAAGAAAAGAGATGCGAAGAAAAATATTCAGTAGAATTAACCAAAAATTCGATGGGTGATAAGACATCGGGATCGAGAGGTTGGATCCGACTGACATGTACACTTCACGATGCACACCACTGCATGCAATACACACCAGAGTATCCTATCGTAATCCCGAAGACTGTCAATCACGAGAGATATGGTAATTTATTAGGCACGGATGAACAGTGGAGTTAATTCGCCCACTGCCCTGCAATACTCTTAGAACTAATATTCCATATAATTGACAACTGAATTACCGTTTCGCATCGGTTTCTGATTCGGCTTGCAGATGATATGTCCGGTCACGGCAGTATAAATCGAAATTTTTCGGTTCCTCCAACGATGGTTTGCAATCAGAAACGAGCAGATCGAGTTTCGCTGGTGGTACGTTTTCCTAGAGATGAGTGACAACATTAAATTAATGGTACACGCTCCAAAGCACTCCTATAATCTCCTTTGTTCATTTGTTTCCTCACCCCTCTTTCCTCCGCACATTACCTCACACGTTGTCTGCCATACTGAATACCTGGTGAACCCAGTGAAACGTGTTATGTTGGCGACATGCTGCAACATTGGATAGGGAGATGGCAGGTGAACAGAGGATCAAATATATAACTAGAAACGATCATCTTACAAAACATTTTAAATAAGACTGTGAATGATGGAAAGAACTAACGTCAGAATGCGACAGCCAAAAATGACCATCGAAAATTCGACAACGCCTCTTTTGCCATTGTTTATGCAGCTTCTTATTGCTCTTCTTATAGAGGAATCCAGAGAAGTTGAAATCCGGGGACGAAAATGAGCCTTGGCCAGATGAGTAGTCATTGAATGATTCGTTCTCATTGCTGGTTAACGGACTCAACCCGATACTCGCTGAACTTGTACCACCGACAATAGCCACTCCCGAAAGTCGACTTCCTCTATCATATGACTCAATACGGCTCGACTGACGCCGATCTGAAATCCACTCCTCTACAGCAAAACAATCCAACGGATTAATTTTAGATCAAAACTATCGTCGATTACCGACATTCCACTGCATCGTTACCAGTACATAGCGTTCACGAATTAATCCAAACCACAATGCCAGCAATAAAAATGTTGATACTCTGCCTATTAGTGTCCAAGATTATGCATAATGGAGATCCGGATGAGGCGAGGAAACGAAAGGTTGAATAGCGAATAAAAATAAAACAGCAAAGTTTTACTTGAAGCAGCACGAACAACCTCCGAACTTATTTCGAGTCGCGTTTTGAGATCAAAGAGGGCATTTCTTTGTTGGCATCTTGTCGCACTTCGCGAGAATATAAGTTCGTACAATTTTTCAAGATCACGTCGAAAACGATCGATTCAGACGTTCCGCGTAATATCTTAAATAAGCTTGTCAACACCTCTCCGGAATATTCCGGAAACAAGGTCACTTGAACATTCATTCTGGACAATTCCGGAGGCACCCGTAATGTTTAATTCTTAGTATTACTGTATAGTATATGCCTATATACATTACTCTGGTTACTGTATATGCCTATGCATATCACTCCGGTTAAGGGTTTTATCTATTGAGTATACAGATATGAACAGCGGGGCTAGCTTTGTCTAAAGAAGTTATTGAATCCTAGCGGGTGATTGCTTTTCTTGCAAGGATGACTGCCATTCCCCACATCCCCCATTTCACTTTGAAACATTTCGAGAGCTGCCAAGTGCAGTATATTTATGACTCAATACAGACAAGAAGATACGTAATAAACAAGAACGGCGCATGCGAGAATCATTCAACACAATGATGACATGATTCATCGACATAGCAGCCAATGGTTAAGGAAAAATTGGGAGCAAAACGTTACATCCGAAAAGAAACACCAAACAAGAAAAAAGTTCCCTCCCATCCTCCCAGAATGTCTTCGTGCATGAATTCTAGCAGCATACCTTTTCATACCTCTGCCAATTAACTTCCTCCACATCTTGTGATACCATCTACAGTTGCAATACCTAGAAATCATCCAGCCTTAATTAAACTTAACAAAGCATGAAGGTAAACATCCAAGCTATCTTTCAAGAATAGCAGTTAGCAACAGTCGACAGAAGGTAAAACAACGAATGCCTACTCGTATTGATGTCTGAAAAGTTCCGTGAAATGCCTTCCACGCTTATCTTCCACTGCATCCATAGCGAGTAGAAACTGCGACATTTAGATTTTAGATGTTATCTACCATATAAACATACGCTATGCAGCAGTTTAAAAAACAGAATTGAACATCCAGGTGAAAAATGGTTAATGAGCAATTTGTATTCAAGCAATCTGATGTAATTCACAGCAGTAAGAATTTCATAAGTAAAACAAACTAAGAGTAACGATACCAACCTTGCAAAGCTCATATTGAACAAGGAGCCTCTCTCTGGACAGCTGCTCGGCCAACTCGCCACGACTCAACTGACTTCGTGTATAACCACATTGCTAAATCAAATAAAACTTTTACAAACGTTTTTGAAGCACACATACAACAATCTTCATAAGACCGGCACATTCCATTACAAAAATAGAATGACCATTTCCACTCTTATCGCATTCAAGATGCCTATGGATCCCACGATCCACGCGAAATCAAGGACAACATGAAGGAGGTGACTTAAGACATACTTCATTCAAATTTCCCAACCCCTCGTTCTAAATGTGAAAGGATGTAACGGCGGAACAGACTTGCTTTAGCTGCTTTCCTTGCCTCAGTTTCGGCCTTCAAGAACTTGCTCTCATAGTCACGACATGCCTTATCAACAGTCTTTATGCGCATGTCATTGGGTGCAGCTATCAGCAGATCCAATCGATGCACTATATTATTATGCCAATTGCGTAGATGTCCATTTGCTAGCTCTGCTTCCCCCTAAAACCAAATTTAGGTGCACATACAACTCGAATAAGACATCCTTATAAATACGCCTCAACAAGGACAGGTCTACCGTCCTGAAATCACGAGCCGCATTCCAACAGGGCTTTGTAAAGCGCCTTTGCATGAGTGGGCTTGTCCAGAGCTCTAATTAGAGTTAGATTAGATATGAACTTTGACCCCCCTGCAATTTCGGGACACTGTCTGAAAAGGCCGTTACCAGAGATTGCTGAATCAACAGTCATCACCAACCCAACTCAAAATGTACCATCATCAAAGAAAAATGGAAATCCAAGAAGAGAAAAAAGACCAAAGAAACTTCGAAGACAAAGCAAATTATTAGGGAGAGTAGCAGGTGCTCCCAACGTCCAAAAACAACAACGAAATTTTATACAAATTCGAATAAATAGTGAATGAACAGCGAAATAGAGAAAATCACGAAAATCTCCACACATACTACTGTTCTAGAAATGTAAGGGGATCCCCAATTTTCACGATGCGTTAAGCTACCTGATCACCTTCATAACAATTGGCCCATCAAATAAAGTCGTGTCATTGCTGTAACAATTATCTCATAACGAATTTCCACTCAAATAGCACAAAAATATTCCAAAATAATAAAAAAAAAAAGATGCAAAAACAAATGGATAAACCTTAAGGAAAAGTTCCATCTTAAGAAGTGCAACTGCGGCATCCGAATCGTTCTCGTTATCGGAACGAGTGGTCCATTTCTCAGCCAACTGAATAATAAACTCTCAATATTCCTGCCATTTACAATCAATAGAAAATCCGTTAATAACAAGTAAACAAATGCAATAAATAAAACTATCCCCGCTTTTTTTCTTTATAAATAGTCAAGCTGAGTTAAACCGTTGTCTTCACACTCTTTTTACTATTTAGGAGTCATCGGCTTCCTGGTGAAATGAGTGCGCGTAGTCGAATCGACTCCAGGAATGTTAGAGATATTATGTTTCAGTCACTCGTATCCCCTCCTTCCTCTCCCTTTTCATTACCACTTTTAAATCAAAAAAATAAATAAATAAATAAATAAATAAATAAATAATTTCGTTAAGAAACTCGCTCTGAAATGGGTAAATTCGAGTTAGAGCGGATGGGATGGAGGATATGCAAAGAGGTTAGAGGGAGATAAGGGAGAGATTACAGCGAACTTAGCAAGCTGTACACTGCACAAGTGATGTGAGCACGATATATGACCTACAAAGATGCCTGTTTATAAAAGAAAGGAATAATAAGGAAGTAAAATAACTAAAAAAGAAAATTCGCAAACCTCCTTGGCAATCTGTGCAAAAGCAAGCAACTGCTTAGTACGAGTGTTCATCGCATCCTCCACATCCTTTGATAATCTTCTTAAGCGCTCGAACTCGGTGGAATCTCCTTCGAACTGTTGAGCAATATGTTGCACCTGAAGCACGTTACCATTCTCAAGCCATCATAAGGTAGAAGGACCTTCCTTACCACCTGCTTCATCTTATAATCCCCCATCCAATTTCAAAACTGCCTTCAATCCTCTATACGATAGATCGAGCCAACCTATACCCAATAAAAACAAGCAGAATTTATGCAACGTTTCCGGTAATTGAACCCTATTCCATAAAATACGAAATCGAATTTAACATCGACTGACTGAAAGTGACCATGACACCATTATATCTGACTGCAAGTTAGCTGCAATAGCCAAACCAACTGCATTCTAAAAGAAATAGTGCTACCACTTCAGATCTTTCCTTTTTCATTAATTGACAGATTGGCAGTGCATCCAGAAGTACTCCCCCCTTTCAATCCCCTTAAATGTAGTAAAGTAGATCGAAGGCCCATAGTTTTGTGGGAAAAAATTCGTAAAATCCCCTTTATCATCTGTGAGAAAAAAGTAAGTATTGCAGCATCTATGAAATTAAAACAACGATAGATTCATCTGAGCACGATATTCACCGATACGATTGCCGAAATTCGAGGTGACTGGACTGTCGAGATCCGCATTGACCGAATTGATGAACGATGTCAGTAACTGACCACCACCACCACCACCACAGCCACTACCACTACTCGTCGATGCCATCTCGGCTGATTCTATCAATGAGTCCTTATCATACCCACCAAGTGACCTGGAATATATATGGCCTGATCAATCAGGATGTAAAGCTAATCATACGAACTGACAATTTTCGAGGGCAAAAAGGTTTAGATAATGCAAATCGGCAACCGTTATGAGTTCAATGGAACTATATAAATACGAACATGAAAGCGTTTCGTCAAATGATACGAACAAAACACATCAATATCAGCTGAGGTAAATTTTAAAAAATTGAAATTGATCTGAATTAAGCAAGAGGAAATAGCAAAAAAAAAAATTAATAATAATAATAATAATTCTAAACTCATGATCTTCAGAAAAGAAACTACAAAAAAAAGCACAAGAATTCTGCAATGCTGCAGCACTTCAGGATTAATGACGCAGCTATGGGACGCCCGATTCATAAAGCAATTTCAACAGAGAGACAGAGAGAGACAGACAGGGAGAGAAGGAGAGAGAGCACAGCAGTACAATCATGAGTTTATGATCCACAATATGATCCTAGTGGATTTAAGGATCAAGTAGAACTAATTTATTGAGATTCATGACGTCAGTCTTCTTTCCGTCTATTTTAGTAAGAATTGTAAGAAAAATTCACTGTAACAATAACGACTAGGTGATTTGAAAAAAAATTGCAATTACTTTCATTCTAGGGTAATTTCAGATCTAATATAAAAAATATATGAAAGCAGCATCGATCGAATCACCGATTAACATTTGAAACATTTAATACTACCATAAACTTTGATGATCTGTTAATTTCTTCTTTCTCCAAAGAGAGACACATAAAAAAGCAACTGAGAAATAAAATATTTCAGGTGAATATAATCATTACAAATAACGTCGAAGAGAACAAAGATTATGCAATGAACAGATGATATTGATTAAGTATGCAAATTTCTTCGGAAATATATGTGACGAGGTCAGAATAAACGATTCTCAAGAAGAGTTCTAATTCAAAAAAAAGCTAACATTTGACCGAAAAAGAATAGTGACGAGTCCATAATTCCATCTTACTTCGCTTTAAAAGTAAAACCTCAGTAATTATATAAAATAAGAAAGAAAAAATTTTCATTATTTCGTGATTTATTAAATGATAAAATGCTTCATTAGGATCACCACATTCATAACTGCAGAATGAAACAATTTTCTCATATCTTCATAACTCTGACCCAATAACGATGAAAATTCAGATCGAACGATGATTGAAAGATCGACTGAAATTCTTGGAGTCGATCCTCAGATTGTTAGTACAAACCGAATTCGAATAAGAAAAAATAATTTGCAAAAAAATTATCGCACAATAGGAGCAAATTTGCATTACTGTAATGAGACCTATAGTTAGATCTTTTACTATGAATCATAATATATAATAAGCTAGAGATTAACATAATGGGATTTCATTCTTCTTTTGATATAGACTTGCGACTGCCACTAGCACGGATTTTCGCCCATGATATAATTTTTGTATTGGCAAAGAGTGGTCTCTTAACCCTCCCCCTCCCTACCCCTCCCCCCATTAACGGCAGTTTATTGAATGGGAAATGAAAAAGAGGAAACTCTCGGAAACTGTGATAGGGGGCGCATTGCCAATCACTGATAGGAAGTGAAGTGATAAAACACATACACACAGATCGCATCTCATAGAAGTGGGTCTCGTTGATTAAACACAACAACCCAATGGCAAACAATGCAAACTCTCTTCAACATTCGAAAACTGTACGCAACAACCGTCATATTCACCTCTAAGATAGGCCATTCTTAGCAATGCAACTATTGAGAGACAGACATACAGACACAAAAGGTATTTTTCTATTGTTAATGGTAACAAAATTGATATACACAGACATACAGACACAGACAGGTAAGCATACCTATAAAATAGTCTCTATGAGGTGCTTTACGAACAAAAATTTGTAAACGCATATAAAAAGGAAAAAAAACTATCAAGGACCGCTAAAAGAATAGAAGCAAGAAGCAAAAAAAAAAAGAAAAACTAAAAATAAAACCAACGAAATTTTGACAGCAGAGAAGATACTGACATGAAAAATTCCCTCAATTTTCAGCATTTACTACGTCGGTTATAAGGGACATAACTCATATTCAGCACCTTATACCTCAAAGGATCCCTCATATTCGGCTCCATCTAAAATATCGACCTTCCTAGCATATCTTTAGTGCTCCTTTATTCCATCCTCATCTTATCGTTAACGTCATACACAAAGAAATACATAAAAATTGATAATTCACCGGAAAAAAGTAAATCTTGAAAAATAAAGACCAGAAGTTGTCCAAAAAAAGTTAAGTAGCTTCAGGTTTATTTATTACAGCTGTAAATAGAGAACCATCTTCTGGGAATGCAAACATCAAATACAAAATCATTGCTCTAACCGAGTGAAGTATCCACATTTGCAGTTTACATAACTTCAACCAATGTCTATTTGCAATGTTGCATTTTTTATTTTTTATTATTTTTTTTCTTTTGATACAAACGACCGCAGTTGCGAGATAAAAACCACCTGTAATACGAACATAAAGATCGGTCAACCGAACTCAGCCAACTAGAGCTTTGACTGCTGAAGTTTCATAGGAGATTCCAAGTACGTTAGTTCCCTAACAAACTGAATCCTCTTCGCTTTATCCCCTTTAAATTACCGTAAATTAAATCCAGCTCAGGCTTGCAGCAAAATATTGACAAATAGGCGAAGTTTTACGGTCATTTGAAGGGGATTAAGCGAAGAGGATTCAGTCTGTTAAGGAGCCGATATGAGCAAATCCCATAAAGAGACGAAGAATTTGAAATGAATGAAAATAAATGGCTGAAAAGCCAAGAACTTGACTGATGCATTAAAAAATGCAAAGCAATCTCCTATGTATATGTTGTGTATACGTTCGTTATCAATAATATTATGCAAAAAAAAAACATGAAAACTTAACAAGTATAAAATAAAACTTGAAAATAAGTTAGGAAAAAATCACTAAAAAACAATCAGTTGGAAAAAGAAAAAGAAATATGCAAAAAATAACGAAAATAAATAAACAAAACAACAATAAAAATATAAAAAGAAAATAAAGCTTTAAAAAACTCGATGCACCACCATGTCATGAAAAGAAAAGAGATAAATAACACTCAACGAAACAAAGATAAAATGGACGGCATACTTCCTGTTCATTCTATACTAAACAAGAACGAAACAAATATCTTTTAAAAAAAGAAAAACAACTGAAAAATGAACTGAAAAATAAGGAAAAAATCATATTTATAGTTTTCGGGTGAAATTTTTTCGAAGATTCCTATAAATATAGTTATTTCTAGGGGAGTGATAGCATCTGAAAAATTTAATAAAAATTTTTCGCTTGAAAAAATTGGAATTCAGCCGAGTTTGTTGTCGCCATGCAGCAATCAGCCTAGCGACCAAAACATCAAGCACCGCGCAGTTTCACACACATTCGATCTATTCAACAAACTAACCATCTAACTTCCAATCAAATAAACAAAATAAGCTCATGGCGAGAAGCCGACCATGACTATAAACATTCTCCCACTATGCTCCACCGATAAAACAATGCCTTTTCAATTGAAGAAAATTTTTTACTAAAACTTTCAAGCGTTTCAAATTTCCAAAAAAAAGAGAANCAAATCGATTTGCTGTTTTCTCATCGATATGAAGTGGGCATCTCCTCGAACGCTGTAGAAAACCTTTTTCCAAAGAAAAAATATTCTGGAAAATGTCTCATCAGGGTTGAAGCATATATATAAACCAAACTAAATTCTAGGACAATTGCAAATATTTCAGATGAGAAATATGAAACCATCCTCCGTAATTCCACTGAAATGGTTCGTCCATCGCCTTGCTAACTGAATCCTTCGTGGAGCGCTATTGCACTATTTTTTTCCCACTTATTTCAACATTCTATTTCAAAGATGCACATCGAATTTGAAGTACAATATTCCAAAATTAGAAGAGATTAAATAACGAAAGCATAGCGATAATTTTCTATGCTTCAATAATTCGTTACCTCAGGTGAAACTTTATGCTTCAACAACGATTCTGTTAGCTGAGGTTAACGCTCACTCTAACATCTAGATCTATCACCACGTCTTTTATTCAATTTAATTAGAGTGGATGTAATCTTTTATTCAATTCAATTAGAGTGGATGTAAAAAAGGACCAAATTATAATGGTCACGCTATTAAGTAGCCAGCGGTCACTTCTAACGGTCAAAGGCCACATGGATGAATGTGGTCACCCGCTCTATAAATCTTCACCTTCAACAACAGCTAACGATGGGTCATCGAATCAAAAGCTTTAAAAAAGCCGATATAAATCATCTCTATTGGACAATATTTATTGACTGCCGAATATATTATTTAAAGAAATATCGTAAGCTCGATAGGTATAGGCTTGTTTTAATAAGAACAAATTGATTATCATTGATAATGTTCGAAAAGCAAAAATGACTCCGAATCGACTCGTTACCAATAATTTCGAGCACTTTACAAACTTAAAATAGAGTACTAATAACACTTTGATTTGAGATACGATGGTTTTAATGGATTCTCTCCCAATAGCTTCAGGTAAACTCTACCTATGGGACAGGTAAACCCTACCTGTGGAACAGGTAAACCTTACCTGTGGGGCAGGTAAACCCTACCTGTGGGACAGGTAAACCCTACCTGTGGGCAGATAATGCCTTCGCCTATCCATACCTTTCAATTCTTGCACTGAAAGACCTCAAAAACGAGAAAGGAAAAAAAATAAAATTAGTGAGGAGAGAAACGATAAATCATAAGGGGGAATGACGCATCTTAAGGGGGAATACAATTTGAAGGCAACCGATGTGGTGACAATCGATATAAACGCTCACTCGTGACATCATCACGTAATTTAAAAAACGATTCAATGAATGGTTGATTTGATGGATGCCTTCCAAATAATACCCTCCATTTAGAAACTATATCCTTTCATGAAGGCATTCGATGAACGGTGCAGACAATTCTATAGAGAACCTGCATCAGGAATAAGTATTTATTCCGAGGGAATTATAGATCCATAATAATGAGGGCTGTGGTACTCCTCTTCCACCCCTCCCCCTCCTTTCCTTTATTAAATTCGATGAAGTCGTAATGTAAGTCAGAGGTTCCTTCTAATGTTTTTGGATACCTTTCATCCAGAAACACATCGAAACGATGAAAGATGACGAAAAAACACCAAAAAAAAGTGAAAGACATAAGGAAAAAATCTGATTGCAAAATACTGATAGACGTTTGAAGCGTGGCCAATGAATTGGCAATTATAAGCAAAACAACTGAAAATGCACTACTTTATTGTTGTATCGCGAATGCTTGATATTTGCACTCTTTTATAGCATTAATGAGAGCTTTAAAAATGTTTCGCGAAAACCGATATGTGCTGAACTTCCTCCTCCCCTCCCTCCCAACGGCTTTTCTAAACACCCACCCAATAGGTATGAGGAGTTTAGCATGCATAACCTGAACGTTCGGCTCCACTGGAGTCGGAGT
>QEWY01004043.1:9366-22090 GCA_006503575.1 Baylisascaris schroederi
GAAGGAAGATCGGAATTAAATGCGGCAAAGAGAAAGGGGAAGGGGGAAATCAGAGTTAAGCAGAGGAAGATGGAAAAGAGGGATGGATAGCTTTCCTAGAGGGCAGCGCACAGCACCCGAATAAGGGCAAAGCAAAACTTGGAAAGGCGTTAGAGAGCGCAATGACAGCATAGCTGCTCTTAATTAATTCTGGCATATGCTTAGGTCAGCCGCAAAAGTCAATCGATACGCATAGTTGAGGCTAGTGAACGACCTCTTTTGAAGCACATAATCTATTCACATATTACTGGAGGGCACTACCTTCTAAATGGAGTTTTCCCGTAATCACTGACTTAAGCTTTCAAAAGCATCACAAGAGGGATGCATTTATCCTAAGTAGAAGATTTATGACCATATAAGGATGACTGGTCACACACTGGGCAGAAAAGGGGAGGTGTGAGAGTGAAGAGCAATGAGAATGGGATGGATAAGTCGGCAATAACACAATCGTCTTGTTGGCGATACCTGGGAAGTTGGTCATATTGATTTGAAGCAGTAGTATATCATCAACATGAGGGAGGGTCTCTATCAACGAGTAATAAACTAATTGCTAGCGAGTTATCGACTTGTTGATTTGTTTATTGCAGTAAAATTTCGGTGCTTCGAACATAGGGATTGTAGCTTAGAGTTGGTTTTACATAGGTTAATTTCTGAAATACTACAAAAGGGTTGAAGAGATTTGAGATTGAAATAAAATGTGAATATGAGAAAGGTTGTGCAATCGGATTATTCGGACGTATAGTACAATGGCTGAGGGGACATCGCAAGCGAATAGCATGTGTGCGCTAGGCGGCACTAATACGTTCGGTTAGCAAAAGGCTTTGGGTTGTCTTTTTTTGAAATCCTAAAGATGGATGTGTGCATTCCAACGTTTGATTGGTCGTGAGCCTACATGCACGAAGATTTCCTATAGCCAAAAAGCTTCTAAATAGTGATGGTGAGGCGCATATAATGATACTTACGTCCACAAGAGGGAACAAAAATTTCTGGCACAGAACTGAGGGTTGTTAGAAGGTGCAAGGAAAGAAAGCCAGATTATTCTAACGACGTGAAAATTTTGCGTAAAATTCCTATCTACAAGTATTTTTCCGGCGGTTTGGTGAAAGGAGTTCCCCATTCGCTCCATTTTGGGAACAGGCATGATGATGACAAGTAATCATTATGAAGGGGAGACTTATAGAGATTGTTTACATTTGATGGAGGGAATCGTCACAAAACAGATTGAGTGGTAGTAAGGTTGAGCGCGAATGGAGCAGAAAATATGCAAGGATTGACGGCTTGTGCGCTCTCCACAATACGACGTGCAAACACCGCTTGAATGGAAATGAGGATTAAAACACTGCATCCGCAAAGCAATCGCTGCGCAGTGTTGTGTCTCCCTTTCTCGCAAGCAACTCTTCTTCCTTTCCTTTCCTCATCCTTTCATTCATTTTTGCACTCAGGATAACTATATCGAAATCCTGTAAACATTCTGCAGGCAAATTTCTTTCTGCTGATTTCCTTCATAAACACATTTCTGTCTTAGCAGATTGTTTACACTGAGGTGATAGCAATTACATGATGAATATTCTCAACTTCATGGTGCGCTTCTGTTTGAACAAACTCATTTGTTATGGTGGATGTGATAGGGCGAGAGCTAAAGTATGGGAGTTTTGGGTGTTATCTGTGATCAGCGTAGTTGATTGCCGCCATATAAATGCGGCAATGACTTTTATTATTATAAGCGATGAGACGATGAATGCCATGCGATGCTTCCTTCTGCAATTTATTCTTTTCTCTATTTGGAGTTTTTTCTTTAATTTTTCTTGGACTTACATTTTAAATTTCTGGTATCATTTGTTTGCTGATAGATTGCTTCTTCTCCCATTTTTTGTTTCTTTTCGGTGCTGAATAAGCGAAGGGAGCACCACGAGATGTAATCCACAAGCAATTTGTTCCTAGACATATGTGTTGCCATCGACGTAATTGCTTGCATTAAGAACGAAAGTTTACGGCAAAATCGACACTAGACAGCGCTTTCCTTAAGGGGGAACTAAATGCAGCTTTCAAATGCCTCAACTGTAATCTTCGTAGTTATAGCTTTCATTCATCGGTTATTCGGTGACTATCGATTGAGATGCACTGATCAAACGAAATTACTGGAACTTTGCCAGAAGTACTGATCAAAGTACTGGAACTGTGCCAGAAGTACTGGTGTTTGCATATGTTAATGAGTCCTTTCAATGACGGATAAAAAAGGGAGTATTTGTTTTCTTTTGTACAATGGGATGTTGACGATAAAAGTTAATCAGCTTTGAAAAATACTAATTGGTCTATAAGAAGGGAATGAAAAGTAGCGTGTAGTAGAATGCTCTTTGTTATTGACATTACTTCTAGCAAGATTTCCACGTCGGGCACGAAGATCACTAATCATTAAACGAGGAGGGACTGTGGATTGATAAAGAATACTTTTCTAGATCAAATATTATAGTTAAATAGTTGTTGCTTTGCAGTGGAGAGTTTAGCTGAGATAGACGATTTGTAAGCAGTTGATATTTGAAGGATATGCTTGTAGGATAGGAAACGAGAAACAAAGAAACTAGCACATAGCTTGGAAAACAGCATAAGAGATGGTCGCCAATTTTGGGCTGTGTACTGAGAAGAAGGGGTGTTCGTAGCTGTAAAAGAAAGAGAAAGAAGTCACCGAGAACTGTATGCGTACACTGTCCTTGGCAGACTCTGCCTCCCCCCTCACCCTCCGCCTCGAAAAATTTTATGCTTGTCCAACTATCAAGAAGCAATACGTTGATAATTCGACAGTCCAAGTAAGTTTTTTAGGTTTTTCCCAACTTCAAGTCATATTCAACAGAGGAATTCGGTAAATGCAATAGTTGGAGTTGGCATGAGCTTAGGGCAGAAATGGAAGTGAACGAGCAGTTGCATGATCTAATGTTTCACCCCTGGAAGGGTATCCATCCCTCTGTCGTCTGCACCCCCCTTTGCAGTTGCTAGCTGTCGTTTATCACAAAAATGGAGCAGATTTTTAAATCATTTTCAGTATTGCCGACTCTTTATTTGAAGCAATTCATGTGCTACAGCTTTGAGTTTGTTGTATTGAAGGAACTGTAGTTAAAAAAATTGTTGTCTTTGCAGAATCTCGGTTCAACAAATACGTGATATGGGCAAAGAGCGAGCAGAAAAGTTAATGAACGAAGAAGAAGGGATTGGAAGCAAGGAGGCGATTGTAGAGCATCAGGTGAAGGAACTGGAGGTGTTTCCCACAAAAGTGGCCACAGCAGCTGAAAATCATGTGCTTATGGCGATAAGGACGCTGCGTATACTCGTCTTGTCACTGTAAGCGTACCTTTAGTTTTAGCTCAAAGTTGCAATAGTTTTCGTTCAGTTTTCATAGTGTTGCAACTTGGAGTTGACCCATAAACACTGCAACTCGGTCTTGAGCATTGCAACTTCAACATTAGCATTGCACTCTGACCATAAGCAATGTAACTTGAACATAAATACTACGAATCGGTCCTAAACATTGTGAAGCATTGCAAATTGATTAGAATTGTGACGTTGATTTAACAATCTGCATGCGATATGCAAATACTAAAACTCATTAAGCGAATAGTTTTGATCGTTAAAACGACTTGTCTTAGATGTGTGAGTGAATAAATTGCAAATGCATCAATAAATCTTTACTTATTTGCCATTTTGCAGTAGAGGTTTGATAACGAAGCAATATCTACATAATGTTAACTATACCTGAAGATATCTGTTGAGCAGGCTGATCTTATGAACTGCTGACTGCAAAGAGCTGCGAAAAGGGCTGACTTCGGTGTTGTGCTATTATTGTTTCTTTTTTCTGTTTTTTTTTTTTTTTTTTAGGGAGCGGTACAACTGGACTTTGCTTCGAAATGTCTGCGGCGAATCATTCCTCGTCAACAACAAAATATTGTAAGGCTATTCGATAGCTTCATCACACCACTCGAGTAAGTCGCCTTCTTTTACGCTCACATTGCACCTCTTTTAATGATCAGCTTTATGTTCAGACATCAAAGAAAAACGTTTGTTTAAGCAATCCTCGTTTCAGTTTTTATTTCGAATAGGAGTCCACTGGCAAACCTTTTAAAAAATGCTCCAATAGTGTCATTCAGTTGTGTATTTTCTTCTAGAATGAATTTTTAGAGGTTATGAAGGGAATGACGAACTGCTGGAAATGGCTCGTTCAAATCTGCCGGCTATAAAGGGTCTCTATCTGGAAGAAATGTTCGTTTGTTCATTCTAAATCACTTTAATATGATATGCAAACAAGTTTGTTGCTAATGGTTTGGCGTTAATGGCAACGGCATCTATCATCAACTTGCACTGCTTTAAGTTAAGGGTAATATTCACTTGAATTTCAATGGGTATTGATGAATACTATACAAGAAATTAATATTATGATGTCTCGTATGCATCGATATCATTGATGTATATCTGCTAGAAGATTTCACGGATTTGCAAACAAACAAATAAAAGACCGAGTAATTGTAGACTATGATCTGAAGCCTATTCAAACTTCAAACTTAGATGTAAACTTAAGGTAGATGTGAACTTTGATGTAAGTTTATTAATTTTCACTCCTCGTCTGAGCCTTGCCTCCGGCTGTCATCAGGAGCGAGATCGAAATGAGGAGTGGCAGTCAATTCCTCACCGTTTAGAAGGAATAAACCAGTTACTAGCACAGGATTGGTGAAGGGCGGTCACTCACTCAGATGCGGAATGAGCTTTAATCCATTTCCTCCAGTCAAGAGCAGAAGCCATTTAATTCGGGCTATTTGTTGCTTTTCCACCTCTAAACGTTACGATGTTGCATGACCGTTCTCGTTCGGGGAACTCCGGCTTCTGTTAGCCTACCAATGCGAGCAATTAAAGCCTTCCAGGTGTTCATATCTTCATTGAATCCAGCAAACATTGTAACGTGATGGTGTGAAAAACCTTGAATATAAAACCTGCAGTGGTAATGGGACGTAGAGGAATCACTAACTGCTCTTGAAGCAGCCGAATCTCTTTTTCTGTAGTAATAGTTGAGTGAAAATTGCATTTTTTTTCCTTTTGAAATTTAGGAATAGCGAAAGTGGTGCCACCACATCAGTTCATGGATAGCCTAAACACAGTTACAGACGGCGCTTGGACTCTTCTGCCAATAAGAAAGTTGCTGGACACTTGCCAGAAGGATTTGCGAGCCATTCACTTCATTCTTTTAATGTTCCTAGTTTCATTATAGAAACACCTAAATAGCTTTTTGTATTTAATGGCATGGTTGAAAATTGGTTTGCATTGTGATCGTTTAGGCAGGCTCGCTGAAGAAGCTTAAGTTGTGAGTCCATCCCTACCGTAACTCAACGTCTTTGACCCCCTCCCTCTCACAGCGGAAATATTTTGGGCCCTCTAGCGACCTCGTACTTTAGCTTATGCCCGATCCATACACTTTTATAAAATTTGTTTAGTAAGGGTAATTCTTTGTTGGACAGCAAAGTGGAACTTCTTGTTCACTGAGCAGCACTTTAAGCAGATTGATCTTGTGCTCACCTGGGCTGTTTTTATGCTTGCTCATCATATCTATTCATTTAAAGTTGGAATCTAAAAATTCGCAGCCAAGTAGCGGTCGAGGATGTGGTGATCATACGCTTGTGTATGTTGTTTAGCTTACTGATGTTGACCGAGAGAGGGTCTTTATTCCACACGTGCAACAAGGTCGAAGATGTCTATGTTCGACTTGCTGAAATCTTTCTTATCGGTGAATAATTTGTTTATTAGTTAGCTGCATGTGAAGTGTTAGTGATTACCATGCGTTGATCCTTTCCCCCAAGTTTGAGGAACTCTTCTTGAGGTTTGCAGTAAGGTGGAGGAGAAGGCATAGAAAAGGTGTAAAGAAGACGTAATGGTTAGTTGAGGTTGTGCTCTGTGATTTGAACTTCAGAGTGTCGTCTACAATTATGCCCTGGATTTGAAATGTAGCAGAGGGCAGATTATTCACTGCAGTATGTGAAATTTTTTGAGCCTTTTTGATAAATTCTTGATCATCTCGAAGTATTTTGAATTCAGGTTTAGTTGCTGCTCGGATGTTTGTCTCGCATGAGCTCCTGCAATTTGTATCCCCATAACTATTCCGTTTTCAGGACCGGAAGTGTTCAAAGATGATGTAGTAAAAGCGTGTGCAGATCGTCTCTTCCGCAGTTACGTCATACCTAAGGCGAAGCATGGTGAACTCAATCTAATTGCCACTGAGCCAATCGCTAAACTAGATGCTTTCATGCCATTGTAAGTTTTTTGTTTTCGGGAAATTATACCACCTAACTGCCTGGAAATGTTCACATATTTTAGCCTCAAATCTTTTCTTCTCACCAATGATGTTTTCATAAAATAAAGTTGGAAAGCTTTCGTCATTATACGTTTTGTGTATATTATATAAATTGGCCATCGATGAAATCATCTTTCGATTCTGTTCCTCTTCTGTTTTCTGATGTTTTATTTTCGTGACTAAGAAGTGGAGGAAAAACAGAGATATAAAGCAAATCTTTGTTTATTTTTGAAAAAGTCTTATATGCAAATGGTTCCCGTTTTCTCTTGATCTTTCTTGATTCCCCAATTTTCTCTCGCTATCGTTATGGGCAAACCGAAAATCAGTACACGGATGATCTTACCTGCATATGAAATGAATTTTTTCACCTTCTTGGTTTCAAAGTTAACGTTTTACAAAGTTTTGCTTGCCATTCTTTCGATGAATCTGAGTGAATGAAGTTTACAAACAAAGTTTGCGAGTTAACCAAGCTTTTCTTTGATTGCACATTGCGCATGCGGCCGTGTTGCTACTGAATCGTTATGTTGTCACACTTCTGCTGGGGCCAAGTGCTCAACGACAAAATGTGACAGTTATCTAACAGGTTTCTTTCTCCTCCTTGCCCCCCTCCCCTCACCTTCCTTATTCCTGTTACAGCACCAAATTGGGTGGGTTGCACTATGCCGCATTATCGACTGCAATTGATTTGCAAGTAGAAGTGAGTTTTCAAACATGAAGCGATATTAAGAAGCTGTCGATTGCAGCTATGAAGACCTTATGCGGCATTTTGAAGAATTCGCAGTGGGAGATGAGCTCTTCTCATTGGTATTGCTCATCGGCGCTTATATGAACTCAACGCTTATGGATTCACTGATGATGAGATGTGCTTTATGGTCTCCTGAAAGGAAAATTATACGGCAGATGACACTTGGCAAGGGGTCGGCTGTAAGTTAGTGTTTATTTTGGGATGCATAGAAACTACTAAAATCACTCTTCCACTTTCACGTATTGCCTATCGTTTTATTTCCACAGAGGTTCGATTGCGTCTGTGGGATTGCCTAAATGCTTGCGTGACATATTATATTCAATCATCAAATATTATTTTGTCTTTTTAAGTTTGCAGAAGTTCGCTTCAATGGATTGCAAAGGTATGTGTTTTTATGGGCTGNCAGGATTTTCTGCTGCAACATTTGGCATCTATGCGGGATTATTGGAGCGAAGAGATGGAGGATCAATACTATGCTCAATATTCGCAATTGCTTGCAATGTATGCAGCAGCGATTCGTAACAATGAGGTGACTCGTGATCGTAATCCACTTCTCTTTGAAATTGCGGCCACTGAGCTCGGTTATTTTGCGAAGAGGCACTCCAAAGGCGATACACAAACCAATCCATTCATTGTAGGTTTTTTTAAATTTTAATTTATTGAAGAGTTCTGTTTTTTTATTCGTTTTTTTGGTAATTGTTAAATAATTTGCACCATTCCCGGTGTTTTTGAGAGGGAAAGGCAATGACTCGACTCAATTCTTGCTTAATGATAGTTAAGGCCATTATCATTCAAGTATGCGAATAACTTTCAAGTTATTCAGGCTCTAAGGCCATATTACAGCATGAAGAAGTGTCAAATTTTTACTCTCCTGCTAAGATATTTCCTTCCGCTTGCAATCTGACAAATTTTTAGAATTGAGCTGATTGGAGTTTAGAAATGTGCGATGTGACTCGATGAAATAATTGTTTTCCACTCAGCTTAATAGTGAATGTCTCGTCAACTTTTACGCTGCAAGAACATTATTAACCATTAATTTGACCGTTGCCAACGATTTACTGCATTGATTACATGTAACATATTTCAGATTCTGTGAATTCATTTATGTGGATGTTTTGTTAATTCAGTTGCTCTTAGTTTTATAAGCTCCCTTATAGTGAAATAATGCGGCTATTAACCTGTAGGCTGAAGAGATGTATGCATAGAAATATATGCATACCTCATGTTTGCTTGAGGATTTCTTATGTATAGCTTGAGTGCAATATTTTTCGATGGTGGAAGATTATTGCTCAAGCAATGTCGCATTGCAGGGTCGTAAAAGGATCAAAGAATTCGATGTACTCGTTGATATAATTCGGAGTGCGGTCGCAGGCAGATTGCAGCTGTAAATTGTTAAGTGCTTTTGCAGATGTAAATTTAGCAGTTTTGTAACTATTTACATTTTTGCATTTTTTTTGTACAGTTGTTTCAACACACACGAATGTCTTAACATACATCTTATGCCAGCGAAAGAAGTCCTTAGTGATAAGTGATTTAAGCAGTGATGTGAAAAGTTGCTTAAAAGTTGAAAAAGGGATGGTTAATGAAAAAGGGATGGTTAATGTGGAAGGGGAGGAGGTGGGGGAAAGGTCAAGCTCCGAATTCTTTTCCCCCGCTTATGGTCCGCCATCTTTTATCAGGTATTGACTGCTAGTTATTCTAATTTCTGGTGGGGGAGATAAAGAATTTATCAGTTCGAAGAATATTAATTTGAATTTTACTATTTGCTTAATCATAGAGGATCAAAAAAGAGATTTCGAGCTCAGTAGGCTGATTAAAAGCAGCTGCAAGTAGCACCGCCAACGTTTGTTGGGTTTAACGTGGGCTCTGTCTTCACTGGTGTTTTGAATAAAACCCCATTTTATTTATCTCCGTGGATCCACATGCATAAATATGTCTGCGTTGATTTGTGAATATAAAGTTTGGAAATTCGGCTAAGTTGGGATTTGTCGAAATTCATCTTTATTCTGAATAAATTAGCGCCCTATAGGTAAAAATACTTTTCCGGGCTGAGGGGACACGTTCATGTAACATTGTTGCTGATATGGAAATTATTTTGAATGGAACTCAGAGCTGCATTGATGTGTCGATTCACTGAGAGTAGCATTATCGTCATTACTGGACAGCACTTTGTTCTTTGCAAAAAATGCAAAGGACTCTTAGAAGACATAGGTTCACTTTTCAAGGGAAATAATTAATGGTAATTGTTCCCATTAAGTTTTTGACTGGTAACGTTGTTGTGTTTGGCAAGAAACTTGGAAAGAAAACGCTTAAAGTGGTTTATTTTCTGTTTATAGGCCACGGGCTTCTAACATTTGCACTCTCTTGGAATCGTCGTTGATTCAGTTAGGGGAACTTATATAAAACAATCATTATCGAAGAAGGAAATCCACAGTTTCTGTACGAGAATTAACTTTCCCGATGGTTATGGAATATATAAGCAAGGAGGATAAAGAAACGATGTCTTTTTCTGTCAACTTAAGTATCCGCTTCGTTATCTTTAATCTTTTGGAACATAAGGAATCATCCAATGTCGGGACCGCATTTCCACTACCAACATCGTACACAAACAATTTGTAAAGTAGTTAATAAAGCACACTGCCGGAAAAATTCATTGCGTGAATACCCAGCTCGACAAATCCTTCAAATATTTCATCGATGGAAATCTTCATGATTTCTCCTGTGAAATGTTCTTTGTTTTATACGATATGTCGGATGTGCAATCACCATCTGGATATCGCACTTCATGTGCATAGAACGGTCCTCCAGGAATGGCGCCGAAATCAACAAGAAATTCTTCATCGAGCTTGAGTCCGCCCTCGTTCGTATTCACATCGATTTTAACCATCCTCGAGCCGGTCCTAGAGAAGATAGATGCTAGAACAATAGCTGCGAGTATCTTCACTATAAAAATACTTGCTAGAGCAACGGTGTCAGTGTAAATTCGACCATTTAATTTAAAGACGTAGTTACGAAACTGATGGATTGGATACGCCAATGACTATTTAAAGGGTGGCATCCATTTTACACAGCTATGCATAAGTAACGATNATATATATATATCTTTGTTAGAATATATTAGTAACAACATTGGATCGAAGCTGTGATAACAGAATATTCAATTAAACTGCTTGTTTTCTCTGATGCGGAACTACTTATTTGGAAATATTTTCTAAATAAATCTCCTCTCAAATGATACAAAATTTTGAGTGCAATTTTTCGCTGATAGAATAATCGGCTGTTCTTTGACGAACATTGCTAAGCATTTTTCAGTGTTTTTTATTCCTGCAGAAGTTTGTCATAAGCAGATGAATCAACTCTTATCGAAATCCAATAAGTTGAAAATAACCTCAAGTTCAGGATCGTTCTTCACGTTCACCGTCGTCTCATCATTTATATTACCTGCAATAAAGACCTGTAAGACAAGTATTCTTAATTAAATTAGCATATCTTTCGTCTGATAGAGAACAGCGACCATTTTGCACGTTTCGAGGCAAAATTTGCATTTATGCTAGACGATAAATCAGCGGAAGAGAAGAGTTTCTTGTCTTTCCAATTCGCCCTAATTTAAGCGTTTGTTTTTATTCATGAAAGTGGAGAAATTGGAAATCAAGTTTTCATAGCTTAAGTAATTCTATTAATACATTTAACCAATAAAGAACTATAAAGAAGACGCACTGGCAGGCACATAATATAATAACAATAACTGAGCCTCAGTTTTCAACACATGCAGAAAATAAGGACGAAGTCAGTGCTGATAGTTGATAGGCTGTCCAAAGTAACCACTTTCAGAACAATAGGAAATGCTTATGCCTAATATCCACTTTATGGCGCAGAAGTAATCCAAAGTGCATGCAAGACATCACTAAATTAATCCAGTATAATACCTGCCCAACAAATTTCGGTTTGAATGGATCTGATATATCGTATTGGCTTACATCGCCATGTATCCAACATTTCATGTTGGATACATGGCGATGTACGTCAATACGTCATCTCTCGTTTTGATTATGCTCGATGCGGAATAGCCTTCCGGTAGAATCCTTTGACCCGTCAGACTTCTCATCCTTCATCCATCTCCGATATACTTCTATCATCGGTGATTCCTGACTCAAAATTAGACGGTTTCTCATATTCTCGATTTTCCTTACTTTCTTGTAAAGAACGACACTTAATCAATCTTAGAATCTAATTCTCGTTTATTCCATTTAACTGTCTTATGATGTAAAACGATGTTCTATGCCACAAAATAATGAATGAAATTAAATGAGGTGAAACGTCTTCAACACCAAATACGAACCCTTCTCGTACTACCGCTATAAATCTACAATATTCAGCGAATATTTGCGAGTGAAAGCGATGGTAGATTCTTCCAACTTTTCATGTTTACCACTAATTTGTTGAATAAATTTGGAAATTTCCTCACTGAAATCTCATTTTGAAGATGAAAGGAAATGGAGGAAGAATGTTCCTAAGGGAATGATTTCCATCAATATCACCAGATGAAAGGAGTCGAAACCTGAAGTTTATAAACGTGATAAACGGTAGAGCCGAAAGCCGTTCCAACGAAGCAATGGGTCAATGTTGGCTCATGAAGGAAGCGTATTTCAAGCGGTACAGCCCCATAACAAGCATCCAATTCAATCGACTCTTTCAATATATGCTCCTTACAATCCCAAAGGTGAATTTTACATCCACAAAGACCTAGAATATTTGCATATCACTTTTTTCAGAAGAACTTGTAGACTTCACTTTTTTTTCACTTTTTAGAGGCAATTCTCTTCTGATTTAATGAAAAAATAGCAAACTTAAAAATTGTGCACCTATTCCGCCCCCCATGTTAGAATCCCATCGACGTCATTTCAAACATTTCCTTTCCTATAAATTTGCCAACAAACCCTTATTTTCATTGAGATTTATTGTGACATATAGGAAAATCCTCTTCCAGCTTCCTTCCTTTTATCAAAACGGCTGGTTCGGAGGACTCAGACTGTTTTGCAAATCAGAAACAAAACGCATGTGGCTGTGAACAAATGCGTTCCAGTAGCGCAGTGGTTGCATTTGTGATTTATGTGCAGCAGGCTCAAGTTTGACAATTCCACTATTCAAACCTTCTGACACATTTACTACTTGTCAGCGTGCATTTCACGATGGAGAGATTGCCGACACGCTCGAAATGATGAGCCATCGTCGATGCTGGCGTTAATCATTCCAGCATCCCAACATCTTTTCATCATACCTCACGTGCACACCTGTGGCACAAGAAATCGTTCAACGTGAGTGAGTTTTTCAGTTCGAAATCAGCGTCTAGCTGACATTAGAAACAGTCGGTCATCTCCATAAACAAATCTATGAATGCTTTTTGAACGTATGAAAGTTGGTCACTCAAGTTGAGACTTCATCAACGTTATAGGAAAAAGAAGTTTTGAAAAACGATTTGTAACTGCGGTATGAAAGTTTAATGCCTGAATTGTCACTGCAAACGGAGATTCACTCATACCTAGTGGAAATGAGGTCGACAACTTCCCATTCCAATCTACAAGCGACCTTTTTAACCGTATGAAATCCTTTGCTTC
>QEWY01004044.1:0-20936 GCA_006503575.1 Baylisascaris schroederi
TATCAAAACTGCATCTGCGCATCGGACATTCGAAATCATTTCAACATCTTATAAAGTTTGCCACGGTAATTAAATCGACCTGCTGTTGAACTTTGACAGTACAGCAAACGCCACTTTCCGGTACCGTTATTTTAGTTCAGCTGCATCTTGTCTCCGTCAATCTCCCTACTTATGTGCCCCTCCTCTACTCTGCTGAATTAATATTCGCTTTCGAAATGCTGAAAACAATACAACCTCCTATTGTTCAGCATCCACAGAACAAAATTACCCGCGATACTCTTTCTTCCCAATCAGGAATGCACACCCATGCTAACATCTTTCACAATGCGAAACGATCTCCCCGTCTGTTCTCCTCTCTCTCAGGTTTGAGAAGAACAAACACTGTCCCACTGACTCAACTCTTCCTTATTATGCCGCTAAGCTTCCCACTTCGTCATAGCAACGATCCACATTTAAACTTCGGCATGTGCGAAGCAGTCTGGATATAGTTATGCTAATCTTCCGACAAATAGGATGAAACTGTGGCCTACCTGCAAAAAACAAAGTGGTCCTAAGCAACAGGCTAGTCAGAGCAGCTTTCGATTTATTTTGAACCAAATATGATATAGTGTACTCCCCTATCGATGCGCAAATTATTTTGCACTACTTTATGACGTCACGAAAGTTACAAATATTTTTTAAATTCTATATCCCAAACGTCCACGTGGATAAACATTTTATTTTATTCTGAAACTTCAGATAGGATAAGATAGCCTGCGAGATATAAAAAACGCTGCTTCCGTGCCAATCCTGCTGGTGACCTTTGCCCGGCTTCTCTAATAAAACTGCAGCAGTGAGAAGAATGCATCGTTTCTCAAAAACTTCATCTACCAAAACAAGCCAAGAAAAGTGCCACTTCATCAAAATGATTTCTACATTATGGATGATCAGCAGCACAAGCAGTGCATGAGTACCGTGCTCAAAAAATGATTTCTTTCAAAGTTAACTATGATTAAAAACCAACCGCGTGTAATATCTCGTTTTTGCGTTGTTATGAAGAGTACGTACTGAACCTTCTTTCTGTTCAACATTTCCATCTTATCCCTCACGAAACAAGTCTCATCGCCAGTCTCTTCAAATGCCTCCATTCCATACGGCTCATTCATTTTTATTCCATGAGCCCTTGCGCGTTGTATAAGTTTCCATACAAAACGTCTGTAAAGAAAGCCTTATGCCTTCAAGTTGCAACAATTTATAAACGAAAAGTAGTACTAACAGTAATAACACAAAAATTTTGCAAAGACAGTTCTTACTGATATGTGCATCACTCCCAAAACAAGGGAATAGCACCACATTCGGGAAAAAGTAGGCGCCAACTCGACTGACATATTCAAAAACACACGCCTCAACAACAGTGTAATGTCAGTCGAAAATATGGTGGTAACGCGAACATTTCGTCGAAAATGCATCAGGTGTAGAAATTGGGGGAAAAACGAGGCTCCGCTCGAAATTGCGGGAAGTATAACGAAAGATTCCAATAAATGACAAAAAAAAGCATAACAGTTAGCACCAAACATGATATGTACTAACAACTTCCCCGGCATCTCAAAGCAATTTGCTCGCCTGCAAACTAAGGCACAGCGTCTCAAGGTCCGTTTGTTCAGCTGAAGATTACCACAGACATCGCTACAAGAACCCTCACTCGACACATCAACTCAAATCACTATCAACAACCCATCAAAAACGACATATTCATGAGCACCTCCCTTCGCTGCGAATAAATAACAACTAACAGTCGCTAAACAAACACTTCCCACGAAATACAGCTTTACTAGTCATTTTCACTCGCAACTTCATGAAATCAGCAAGGAATAAAAATGATTTTCCCAATGGGCTGTGTCCCTTCGACAACAACAACACACGCTCGTTTTCGTTAATAACGTTATCTTATAGGTTTTGCGACCGAATCTGGAGTGTGAAGATGTACCGGCGAAGCAACAAAAACTCGTTTACTACGAGTAGCATAGTCACACGACGATAAGTAGCGAAACACACACACTGATTAACAGGCAAGACCGCAGCCTATTTATATCTTCGGCTACGGCCCCGAAGGCATGAGGAGGTCATAATCCATACTGGGGAGATATCATATCAAGATCAAATAAGTATGAGCATACAATCTGTTATACAAATGGAGATCACCACGATCACAAAACTCACTTCATCACAATAGATCACTTGTTAACAGTGTTCTCACATTTCTGTAGCTATTTGGTTGCTGTTCAGATATTACTGTGCTGCACTNGCAAGCGCTCGTACCTTTCCCAAGCGCTTAAAACCCGCTTTTTGTCCTAATATTATAGGCTTCCCTTGCTGTATAGTAGCAGATTTCATAACTGATAATTTCCGACTGCTATTCTCTTGGGCGAACTTCAATCACCATGCTGCCTGTTATTTTATTGTTGTTGGTCATTACTGTTTTGCCTGTCCAATCTACCTAGTTGCTGAAATCATCCCAGGGTGCGTGATGTGCCAAAATATGTACTGAGCGTGCCCAGTGCCTCCGGAGATTACGAAAATTATAATATGCACAGCTAATCTATTTGAGAAGACATATTGTACAAAGACAGGAGGCTCGAAGAATATTCGAGATGGAAATAGATTTGCAGGCAATAAACGATCAATTGAAAAACAGCCGAATCTTTCCATGGGATATAATTTTATGGAGGTTACAATATGCTGTCAAACTGGCTTCTTGTTTTGACAGCACATTTGGCCATTCGAAGGCTGCAGCCCGTTTGCTTCAATCATTTAATTTTTAGGGTGCTTTGGTGATCAATCAAATTTGTATGACATTCACCGATTAAGCGTCTATGAGAGAACAGAAGTATCGACATACCGATACCCTCGATAAATGGGATATCAAAAACAAACCCCAAGAGCTTGCAAATATGGATTGTCGTTTGTAATGAACGCTGCACGCCGCTCTCTATCGTTTTCTTCCTTCAATTCAGCCGGCAAGAGACGACAATATCTGATCATTTCCTCCACCTGAACCAAACAATGCATGCATCTTCTGCAACGAACATGTTAAAATATTCGATTAACTTGGCGAAAAGAGAAGGAGAAAGGCAAACACACTGAACAAATCCCACAACTTGCCGATATTCGCTCAAAGAGACAAAGCAATAAAAAATCATACCAGATTAGGCGTTTGTTTCTTTGTGCAAACGCGTTGACCGCGAATAACCTCGAGACACTCAATTGGATGATAGCTAGTTCTCACTCCTCCCTTGAATGCGCGTCGTTCGACGACACATGGCAATTGAGGGTGCCGCAGATGAAAAAGGTATTTGTTTTGGAAGTACTCGCTCACAGAAATCGTTTGACCATCAACTTCGAACTTCACTCTGAACGTAAGTGTTTTGAGAAAGATCACACTTCAGATCAACCCAAAATAGCACATTTCCGATACAACCGGAATGTGCATTCACGAGCACTTCGTAGTGACAATACCACTCCCACATAATAAAATACGCAGTTTACGAAAAGTTTGTAGAATTCAAGGCATATGACGCACATCACGAATTTCTTCATGTTTAGCAACTCCCTTCCTCCATGAAAGCTATTTATGGATTGTTAATTTCGTCTGCATAATACACTGCATAGTAACCTAAAGTAATATCACAACTTACTCGTTCGCTGAATCGGCAGTGAGACCAAAAATGCAAAACTCTCGCTGCTGTTTCGGCAAATGCGTTGTTCGGACAACCATATCTGCAAATGACCAGCAACAAATAATGAGTATAAACTCACATAAATTGGACGCCATCATGTATATCATCAATGATCACTTCAAGACTAAACGGCAACGAAATAAATTTTGATCCATCACTGGAAGGCTTGTTACCTGAGCCAAACCAACGTTGTAAACATTAACATTGATGAGAGATCACAAAAACTGCCGGCTGCAAACAGCCGATGAGAACTGCAGCAAAACAATGGTTTAAAAAAACTCGTCGATCTCACCGAAACCTTCAAATTCTAAAAATTGAGTGAAAGATTTACCCTTTATTTGTTTAGCGACCTTCTTCATTGACACTTTGTCCTCAGCCAAATTTCTCAAATTACCATGGCATAGATCACACACCAAATCGAGCAGTTTTTGCTCTTTGAAGAATGATGCTCTTTTTGCTGAAGAAAAATATATATGCATTTGACGGGCTAGATAGGTAAGCATTTGCAAAATATACAAGCAATAAAATTAATGACCACATGGACTTTTCACAGTCCCATCTGCAGCATACACATCGCCTAAAAAATCTTGAAACAGAAAGAAGACAAAATTAATTTAGCTGAACTCTTGCTAGTGTAGAAGCTAGCCGGAAGACAAGAATTATCATTACAATTCACCAGGACTTTCGCTCTCAGTCTGTTTTGAAATCAGCCTCGAGTGTACGGAATGTCTTAAAAACGGAGGAAGGAGGAGAGTGAGGGTGCGGACACTAATCACGCTATCATCTTCTTCTATTCATTGGCTGCATCGAGTAACATCAATGCTGCATTCGCAAATTGAAAACACCGAACTCCACCACCTCTACCTAGAGATGCTACGTAACCATAGTTGCTGCTAAAACCATTTAGATGCCTCATGTGATAGCATTTTGAACAAAGCTACGCCAGAGTATGGGCAGAATCAGCACGATGCACAGCCTTGCAAATATACATAAATACCTCACCAACACCTTCATTTGAGTGACACCTCAACTGACGGACGGGAGCGGGAGGAAGGGAGGAGGAGTAAGATTGTTTTCGGAGAAGTAGCCTTAAGTGGCCATCAACTATCTCAAAAGCATTAACGAAATGTTTTTTTCTTTTTTTGGATTCTGAGCTCAAATGCAGAAGAAGATGAGCTAAGATTGACTTCCGGAAAACTGTACATTCTATACCAGTCTGCAGTTACTCCGTAAGCAGTGTCTGAGAGAGATGCCGCAAAGCAGATAATTCAAAGCACGTGTCTTCAAAAGTTCAAAGATCGTTTTGGCATTACACAGCTACCTACTTCTACCGTACATCTCCCCACATGGATGCTCATATCTGACTAGCCCAACATGATGCTTCGCAAGGCATTTTCTGCGCAAGCCATGGATGGCAAAGAAGAGATAGACGAAACTCTTTCCCATTTTATTTCCCTTCTTTTTTACTCTCTTTCTGGCCGGCCATTACCCGAGACAGAAGTCAAACCTCAACTTGCGATTATCATTATCACTTGGCCATAACGGAAAAGCGAAACCTCTCTTTGGTCCTCAATAATGTCGCCCTAATTCAAGAATCAAAACCATGCGAAGGCGATGCTGTTACCACTGGCGATCAACATATCTTCTGCTATACGATTTGCCTTCTCTTTATCTTCCAAGAACGATTTATGGGCACAGAAAGCAAAAGCGCAAAGGAATGACGGTCCACACTCCTTCCTCCATTTCTGTGAAAGTATACACGACACATCCCACCCCTCCCCTTCCCCTCGCAAACATACTTTCTTTTCTAAATTTGAGCAAACTTCTGACTAACCTAAGGTTCCAAAACATCTAAGGTTGGCCAACAACAGACAACTCTGTTAAATTTCACAAGTAAAGCAGCTCCTCCAATTCCTTCCACCAATTTTGCTCTTGAAATATGTAATACGTAATACGAGACGACTTTGAACTGCAAGTTTTCATAACCTCAGGGAGGACGTCGCGGCAGTTTGTTGCACAGTGTGCTCCTCTAAAAAAGGACAACAGGAATCTTTATTACGAATGTCATTCAATCCTCCAATATGAGGTTCATTTTCGCAAGAAAAGATCCTTTGTACGTATCGAGTCCCATGCGATGAATAATGACAACTCGATTATTTGCGCTGATGTATTCGGATTCAAGCAGGTCTTGAAAAATGAAAGGGGGAAGCAATGAGGCCGCATTGTTTACCACCTCCTCATGTGGCTTCATGTTCAACATTTTCCTGTTGTTTCAAGTGCTGTAGTTGCCGTTTAGAAGGCAAAACAAAGCTTGAGAAAATGCAGTCGGTGCGTAAAACATGTTTGAAGGATGAGATGTAACTGGATGACGATACATGCGGATATGAACGAACTCGCAGAAAATCTAGAGATTAACCATCCAAGCACTTTTCTCCTCCGATTTGCGAGGAAAAGCGTGATCCACAAAAGTTATCCACTGTTCTAAATAACTGCTTAGACGTTGCTTTGAGATGACTGAGAACGAGTAATTCGAATGAAGAACGGAAAATTTGTGACGCGAAAGGCACAAGTGTTAGTTCTTTAACCTGACCTGTAGTGATAGGATCTTGACAAAAATTTGGTAAATAATGTGCGAGGGAAGCGCGCGCCGCCGTGCAACACTGAGGGTATTAACCTTCTGTACCTCGTTCCATATAGCCGAATTTCGAAGAAATTTTATCGAATGGCTTGTATTTCGACGTTGAATAACTCGATTTTGAGAGTTATGACGGCAATCGAGAGATGCGAATATGGTAATCATCTGACAAATGTTTCTTTGACATTAGCACATAGACAGAAGTATACAGTCAATTTATGGTTGAAGAAAAACAGCAAGACAATATGGGAACGCAACCTCATTTGGCCTCTTCGTGCTCAAAAGAAAGCTAAATAAAAACATTTACCGTCTATCTGAACGATATTCACGGCGCTGTCCTCCGATTCGCCCACCAAACGAACGTTACCTTCGAATCCCTTTCCCAGCACTTTGCCTCCTGACAGTTCTCGGTCATAACTACGAGGACATCTGAACGCCTTGTTCCGGAACAGCAAAAAGTGGTCACTGAAAATTTGTATGCGTACACGTCCTCTTTATGCTCGCGTTTACTTTATAACCGTATGCTAACAGCGACTCCAAATATCACGTGACAGTGACGGCACAACCAACGAAAGCTGCGATCACAGGCTGATTGCTTTTGCGTAGCTGCACGTTGATGACAGCCTGATGATGAATCATGCTTTCTGTAGTACAACGCTGAATCGAGTGCATATCAACATAATCGACTCCTAATCAATAAGCTACAAGACACGCAACAGGAAACTGTTCATGAAACGGCAACAGGTTCAAACAAAAGGTCATCTCAGAGATCAAGGCTCTAGTAAAAATAAGCCTGAAATGAAGCAAGACGATTTAGCGTAGATTAAAACGAAAACTGGCGGAGCGGGGAACAGTTATTTAGAATCCGACCAAGGCAGAAGATGACCCTAAATAACTAAAAGAGCTTAGGAAACTCCACGGATTTTCAAAACGGCCCTGTTAATATTCGGGAGATCCCGAACACTGCAAGTCCCGATGATCGGGAAGCCCCCGGGACTTTCAGAAATCCTCGATGTTGGGGGCGACCTGAGGTTTTTAAGAGGGTCCTGAAACCGGGAGCACTTCGAGACGAAACTTTCGCCATATCCGGTATTAAATTATCGAAATCTATCTGGCGCGACGAAGTACCCAGACAGCATTGCTTTTTCCTGTCAAAACAATAATAAAAGCATGTGATCGTATAGAAAGCTAGGAAATCTATATACAAAGAGATCGACGGTTCAAGAAAATAGATCAGCTCCTGCTGCGATAGCTTCGATAATCTACAAGGGATCCGTGTGCCAATAATGCTGCCATACACACTGATGGCACTACGACAGGAAAGGCACGGTACAACTATCATCAGTCGACTGTTCAGGGTTGATTGTATACCCATTTATCGGGAAAATGGTCGCAAAAGGCGTAGCACAATTACGGCCTCCACAACCTTGCACGTGAGTCTCCCCGACCAATCTACTAACCCCTCTATGCCACGCAATCTAACCCACAGCTGCTCCTCGAGAACCAACGGAAACGCATTCAGACCAAAATTTTGCTACAAGCAACCTACTCTTTTCTTATCATCTGGTTCAGAACGACATCGAGAAATTGTAGAGTCGATGTGTCGCGACCATCGGTCGTCTCTCTGGCCGCCGCCGTACTCCTGAGAAACACCTTTTCGCACGGCACAATCTTCATACGCACGACATCCGTCTTATCGCCGAGGAAGTCTCGTACATCTTCAGACATTTGATCCTGAAATAATCATTCGAGAAAAAACCTATCTAGAAGAACCAGTTCAACTATTTTACCTCAACATGACTAAAATCCCTGCTACTATCCCAGTAACTTTCATAGTCTCGATGAAATGCAAAACATTGACATCTATGGGTCAGTAGTTATATGAGTGTAAGCGAAAAGATGCTTTTAAGTTCGGTACATCTATAAGCGAACATCAAAATACTGGGGAACTGATCTCGAATATCAAAGAAGCGAGTCACAGGAATTGTACACAGATCGATTCTGCATCAATAGTGGCAGTAAAAGGGACAATAAAAACTTAAACGATCAAAAATTAGGGATACAATGCAACGATCATTAGTCGTGAAAACCATTTCCAGATGGAAAAAGAAAAGACTAAGCGCAAAATCAATCGCATAACAATTTAGCAAGCCAGAATTGATTCAAATATACCATCGATTTCCCGGCAATTAAAATACCTCAAAACATTCCCGCCCACCGATTTCACCATTGCAAATGATTTATTAAAAATAAAGCAAAAACTAGAGACGTACCCAAAAAAGAAGGGAAAGAAACAATACCCTTGTGGGTAGGAACCTTAAACGTCATATAAAGAATGATTTTATGGGACGAACTTTTCTCAGATAGACTGCATCCGAGAAAAAACACTCATCATCACATAAAATGATAAATCTGATTAGAGACGAAACATCTTCACTATCGAAGAAACTGTTTATTATGCAGAATAAATCCCACTGCACTTCGAACGTTTCTCTTTTGGAGAAATTTCCTGTCAGCAATCTTTTTAACGCTACAGAAATACCACGGATCTAAAAAGGAAATATTTTATTGGAGAATAATTAAAGATTAAGAATGTCCGTCCTCTCACAAAAGAATTATTCTCTCTCATAATGAAAGTGCTCTATTTTGTATAACGTTTATTGCTTATGATTTAAAGAATCCATGTGTTTATGCATAGAATGTTTGCCATTGTCAAAGAACGACTGCCATTTTTGAAAGCTTAACAATACATGTTTGCGCCATATATGCGTATATGCACGACAGGTTTTTCCGAAGCGTTCCGTAAGTTTCAGAACGATCCACATATTTTATAGATTATAAAAATCCCTCGAAGACAAACGAAGAACACACAGCAGCTCCTTTCACTCTCCCAGATAGAAATTCACATCAACTACTTGTACGTTGACGCGCAAAACCTCTTTGATCTGATACATTGAACATTTCCTGCAAGGAAAAATTTCCGACTCCTGCACTAGGAGCACGAGCAAGATTCGAGAAATTGAAGCTGACATTCGGAACCGAGCCCAATACTGGCCTAAACATTTACCTCGTAAATTGCGTCAAAATGTAGATCCCCAAGTGAAATGTTCGCAACGATAGAGAGCTGCTTACTCCTCCAGTAAAACCCATACACAAAGAGGTGAAATAAATTAGCAAAAGCAAAATAACAGAGCAACTGACCCAACTGACTGTGAATTCTAAACGACCGTCATCGCCTTTATCCACCAATTTCTCGATCGAGTAGAAGTTTAAGCCACAATCGTAGAAGAACTTGTGCAAGTCAGCACCGAAGAACTTCTTGTTCGTCTTTAGCATTTCCATATAAAGCTCCCACAGTACCCGATGACGGCTGTTCACTGCCACACTACAGACGAACATTCTTATGCATAATGCACGACAAACGATGTGAAATCTTACACCAGGTCAAAGATCAGTGGACACTTTATGTGGCCAAGCGGCTAAATACTTCTCTTAAACCAATAGCGAGCGTAACTTTAGAAAAAGAGACAGATGTGGCCTCCAAAAGCACTGGATAACCGCCAAAAGACTCTAAATAGTCAGTAAAGGTAAAAACACCCTCAGCAGTTTTTATTCAAACGATTGAATAAACCGACCTACATGTCAATTTCCAAAGCTTTCCATAGCAATCTTTCTGCAGGAAGCCGCCAGTGCGACTGGCACCTTGCCTGAAGCGCGTCCCTCTTGTTGTCAGCAAACATTGGAGCAGTTAAAACTGGTGCTCCTCCTCCTCCCCCTCCCCCTACCCCATCAGCAAAAATGATATCAAAAACGAAAATCCATCTCCGTAAAGGAGTCAAAAAGAATTGAAAAGCATGGAATCACAAATGGGATACTTTTATTTCTAAAAATGCGAAATGCATGATGAGATCGCGGCTGGTAATAGCGAGAACATTCCCAAAACAGCTGAATGCAACTAACATCATAGACCACTTCGTCTCCTCCTCCCTCCTCCACCTCATAGTTGGAGTAACGTGGTATTCAAATATCCCTTTCGTCATTTCCCCATTAATGATACCACTGCTGCTAGTGTAAGACATGTTGTGGAAGACGATGCCTATTGCTATAACAGTTTGCATCCACCTTCACAAACTTACGAAGCACATTACGGTTATGCAGTTGCCACGTTTTATTGGAATATTTCAAGAAATACTCTGAGGAAGAAATTAGAAAAAAAAAAAAGAGGTGCGGAAGCTATTCTCCTAAACGAATTTCTCGACTGCCGACGGAAACATGACTTAACCTAATATGTTTGGATTTCAAAGCACCGTAAATTGCAAACTGAAGCCGTTTTCTCAAAGACCTTCACCCTACAACTTGCAGTATCTTAAAATTCTCAGTGCTTACAATTGAACAGCAAAAACTGAAATGGGACTCGCCCGTGAATGACGACTGGTGCAGAAAACTTTACACGATGGAACGTTTAGCTTATGTTCCATGACAGCTAGTTCTTTACGTTTGCTCAAATACATGTAAACAACCTGTCACAAGCTTAAAATTTCAGCAACATTCAGCGGTGAGAAGGAAGGCAATTTATTTCATTTGTGCGTAGCTATTATTCTACCCAACTGTCTCATATGTTGCCAAATATCGCTGGAATAAACCGCCGCATTGAACGCCACGGCCCGTTTAGAAGCCTCTTTGTTAAGCTTCCATATTCCGTTGCATGTCAGAATTGAACCACAAATATTTCAAAACCTATCAGTCATACTTTACATTAAAAAAATCTTTTCGTATATAATATTCTCCAATCGAAAGATCAGTCCTACTGGATGCTTGTGAGTTGAAGTGCAAAATTTATCTAAACCACATTTCGTGAATGCAATGCCGAAAATGTTCAACGTTCGGCTCCCAAGCTATCCCTGTACAAAATTTTTTGGGCATTCCTCGCATTCTAACCCATCTGTCAATCCACAAGAGATTCTGCGTATACACCACTTCGACAACACTTTTTACTACAGCTATTCGTTTCTCCTTCAATATAACAGAATACAGAAATTTTTGCAATAGGAGATGATTTCTTTCAACTTTTTAATTCTACGTTAAACAAACGTTATAAATAAACGAGTGCATGTCATCAAGTTTAATCCTGATGCATGTTTGCCGTAACTACGCTTGGCAAAGGTGTTCTTCGGTAAAACATGATGAGGAACGACGAATGATATGAGAAGCAATTACTGATTGTGACCTCCCAACAGTTACAATCATATTGCTACACGAATGCTAATGCGATAACTCGTTGTGCAAACAGCAAACACAAATCACATACTCATTTTTCGGCCCTCGAGTGAGATCCTTCTCCTTTCCATCCTTCTTCACCAATATCGGCTTCAGCTCATACTTGTAAATCTTTCGCACTGCCTTCGAGAGATTAAGTTCGTAGCCATTGATGGCTACTGTCAACGACTGAGTTGGCTTCAACCGTACGTCAGATTGCGTCAGTTTTCCTGCAGTACCTATCATTTTAAAAAAATAAATCAAAACTCCTAGACTTCTTACTCGATCATACCGACGATCCAAGCATTCATTTTCGGTCACATTTCTGCTCTCATAAAAAAACTACTTGTTCATATAAGACCGCATAGAAAATCAGAAAATCCTGCTAAAATTTTCACCTGAAAATTGAAAGTAATCGCAAAATGTTGCCGAAATTCCTGCATTCCATCGAAAAATTAAACTACTTTTTGAAAGAAATGATGTTACTAGGAACGAATGACCATCGAAAAGTAAGCACTTTTCGTTTTCCTCATCAATGATTTTACTAGGAATGATCATCCATATTATACAATGAGGAAATCTCAACTATTGCTATGCAAACGAGCAAGCAAAGAAAGGTAACTCAGTCAACAACATGTAAAAGCCATTTTACATTATCAGCGAAATCCACCAAAATGGATCAGAGAATCAATCTACCGATCGATAATTAGCCACAACCAATTTCACAAAGAAGACATGATTTAATATCTCAACTGATTGAATATATAGATGAATCTAAATTCGCATGTTTTGGTGGCGAATATGATCGCTGAAATTTGTTTCAATTAAATAAGCAACAAACGAATTGCTCAGTTTAATTGCTTTGTGACATCTTATAGCAATTTTCTATCATATTTGTAATAAAGAAATCAAGTGGGATTCCAACTGAAATTCTTGGTTAGACAATAGCAATCAGGCGTATCGCTCAACGTTTCAATAAAATCAAATTGCGTGAAGCATAAAAGAATACCCGGAAGTATGCGTTGAGATCTTTCATAGTCGGAAGTTGCTGAGGAATGAGGACGCTCGCAACGCGGTACACTCTCACACTCCATGATGACACGATCTTCTGAATCACTACTTCTGAACATCCACAGTAAAAGAAAACCAAACACAACATAACTGCAATCGTATGAACACGACAAATTCTGCATCAATTTAACAACGTGGGACGGGAAAAATGAATAAAGCTATTGAAGCAGATTTTCCTGACGATTTTTGTTGGCTTATCCTTCAAAGAAAACACATGCAGGCGCCTGTGAAATTGCTCTCTTTCGAGCGGTTTTCTTATTCCGAATCGACCATAAAAACACTTTATGAATCTCCTTCCTCCACGGACAGAAGGCTGTCTTCCATCGCACAGAGATCATCTCAAGCAACAGTGGATTTAAAAACCCAACCATTCAATGAGGCGTATTCATTTCAAATGTGAAGCGAAGAGACTGCAGCTGCTAGGAAGCACTTTCCTTTTTTTGTGCTAACAGATACATAGTGCAAAAACAGAATACAATTCAGCGGCTGGATTGCATACAACTTTATAACTTTTATAAGCGCAGCCGTGGGTAGCTATAGATAAACCTATGAATGCATTAACAAAGATACATCCACAAACATCACTCAATTCGCATGCGAAACATCGAAGAATTCAAGACAACACCCACCTCACCAATCACATCACTCAACCTCCCATCCGCCTCACACAATCCACAAGTGAACAATGAAACATATCTCCTTGACTATGGAGTTATATATCGAGGCCACTAATTTGGCGCCAAAATTTCGAACCAATCAATAAAATAAAGCGCGGCAAAATTCAAGTAGATTAATTGATTTTATTGCCATAGAAATATCGCTATTTATATTGCAGTGCTGTATCTTTTTGACAATAGGATGGGAGTAGTGTAAGGTGTACTTGGGTAGTGAGTATTACATAATCTTGTTCAATTTCAGTTCTTTTCCCCTTATTTTAGGACATTCTTCGTCCTTCTCACAAATACTTTATTATTCGGAAATTTTATGTAATTTTCGCCATGACAACAGATAGCGTGTTCATTTTCCACTATAATAATCTCTTTATTACGGAATTTTATCGCTTAGAAAGACTCTCAGATTATTCTCACTCCTTCCCGAATGACTCTGTAGCGCCCAGATCCTAGTGCTGTTAGGAAAAATGAAATCATTAAGCGAGGTGATTGTATTAAATTCTTGATTTCGGTGACAATTGAACGATCGCAACAACTTCTTCGAAGAAATTTTTGAAACGTTGCAAAACCTCGGATAAAACTTTGAAAGTTTTTAAATTCTTTAAAAGATTTCTGACTCTTTTAAAGAATTCCTTAGGAGAAGGTTTAGGATGGGGGTATGGGAAAGGGAGTAATTGAATGTTGATGTGAAGGTGTTTTTTCTAATGATATCGCTCTTTCGAGTTTTATGGTGGAAGAACGAATGGAAGGGGTGGTTATCAATGTAGTAAGCGCGTGAAACCAGGTGTCTTCGCTAATTTGCAATAAAAAATTCATCAAAAATTTAATACGCAGAGCATTGTTTGGGGTGGATTATCTTCAAGTCATTAATAGGGCTGATGCACCTTGACAGATACTGTCTGTTGGGAAGCAGTTTGGCGGAGGAGGGACTTTAACCAGAAAATTGATGGGAGGAAGACGGTCTTTCGGCTCAAAGCCACATCGGTGGAAGACGAAGGAGTCACGACTAGGTTGACGAGGTAAGGAGGGAAGGGGGGAGGGGGGGGGGGGGGGGAAGCAGTATGGCTAGGGGATAGACATTTATAAAAAAAGTTGCACAAGGAAGTCGGGGAAAATTACTCCATATTAGGGGAATTTCTCAGGGAATGTTCATCTCTCCATTACATCGCGGCGGGAAAAGCGTCTGAAGTCTTCGGTCATTTATAATAAGAAATTTTTCGCATCTTGAATGGAATCTTAGAATTGCGTAGAATTCTAAAAATTGTTTCAAATAGAACAGAATAGAAAATAAAGTAAAAAAGTGAAAAAAAGTCAACTTGAAACTGCTCCAACATTTGCAGCATGGGTGCGTCTATCTGTCTATAAGACACTCGTATACTTGCAAGTTGAAATAACATCGAAGCGATCTGCCGATTTGATCTTAACTGTTTTGTCAGCTGAGTTATCATTTTTAATCGGTTTTATTCAAAGGCCACGAACTTGATCGTCTGGCCGGTAAATAAATTTGCACATTTCGTAAAGCATAAATGAGCGACCGCTCAAGAGTTGTTCATTCCCGATAGGTTCCCACGATTTACTTAAGGCTCTACTGGTATTCCCGGTGCATTACAGAGGGCTTCCCGTTAAGCTTGAACTCCTACACTTTCCTCCTCCCCATCTACTCCCCTGCTCCGGACGGATGTTCGTAGCGGATATTCCTCGAGCATTCGATCCTCATACATTATATGTAGCTCTGTTCAATAAAGATGAAAGTGAGCATAGAATGCTGTTACTCGATGATTATCAAGTAACGGAACAATGATCGCAAATAGAGTAGTTTAAGCCAATTTCAAGCAACACTCTGAATACAGTCTTTCGATGTGTTAAGATTTAGTGCGAACTATTCTTTATGGTTCGGCTGTTAATAGCCGGGCTATTAATTAACTGTAGAGATGAAATGACTGTTTGGCTGTCGCTTCATATAAGAGTAAGAACGAATGCTAGAAAGTATCTTCCCACAGCTCCAAATTAAAAAAATTACTAAAATTCACTATATTTGCTATAAGATATCCCTTACCCACCCTTCGATAGAAGCCTCACTTCCAACGATAACGAAGGTATAAACCCTCGAATATAGCGATCTTTTTTGAATGTGATTCGCTAAGGTTGAAATATGAAACTCAGAGGCCGCAGTGATTTCGAGCAAAAAAACATTTGATGTTCGATCACATTTTCATTTGAAGAGGCATATTTCGTTTAAACTTTGTCTGCACGATGCTTCACCAGTAATGCTTCTATCTGCGAGTGATAGTTGAACATCAGCTCGTTGAAGCACTTCAAGCATTTCGCCTGTTCGATTTGTATTGTTGGCAATTTACGCAATTCAGCCTGCAATCCAAGAAAGCGTTCCATAGAAACATCCACTTTAGAGAGTGAACAGCGATTCGCTCTCAGTTAGATGTGCAAAAGTCTGCAATCTGCTGAAAGTGCCAAGCTTGAAAACTTTCAAAGAACCAAAAGAATTTGGGCCATTAAAAACGCTCGTTACTGCAATGTAGCCTTCAAGACGCTTTGCATCATTTAATTTGCAACTCAAAACTAGGTGTTCGTCAACGACTTTCTTTACGTCTTAATAAGTACTTGTAGGTTAAACGCATGGAAAGGAAGAGTCAAACCTGAAGCACCTTTCTCCCTAACATTTCCCCTAATGTAGATAGATGCTTATCAAAGCATATTTGCTCTTTTTTGGTTCCACTCATTTTTGCTTGCAAAAGCAAATTGCTTTGAAACATTCACTAATATTTACTTATTCTCACTCAACAATGTGGCAAATAATCCATTAAATAACATTTCTTTTTTGTTTTAAATGAAGTTTATTTGTATTCATTATTGGAACATTTTGGTGACTAAATTTTAAATATAACTTTAAAATGATATGCGATAAATTCCTTTGAAAATTATCGTTAATACTTCTGAGTATAACGCTCTTTCATCGAGCGGATGATATTGATCGGTGTTATTTCCAATGAGATGATCTAATAACAGCACTAAATGGTGATCGAAATCAAACACCATACGACTTGAAGTAGTTTCTGCTGCAGAATATATGCTTCAGTGATAGTGGAAAATAGACATCTACTGCATATTTGATGATGTCCACTCAGTGACTTTGTAAGGTGATCATCATCTCTTGCTCTCTCTTTCTTGTCTTCCCCCTGTCGAGTGCGTTAATCTCACTTCAGACATATATTAAAACCGATGATTAGAATGTCTCCAAAGTTAAGAGTGAGAACGGTAAATGAAGTAACACCTTAACAAGTGCAAGTTGCATTTCATAATCGCGTTTCGTTTGCTCTGCTCTGAATGCTCGTTGCATTTTTGTTTCTGCTGCACCTCTGAAAATAAATCCAATATTTGATTCGATATCATTAAAGATATGCTAATCATAAGAGAGAATATAAATAGATGAAGGGGGAGTGTAAGATATCAACGATAGCAATAAAAATATGAAAAAGGCACATTTTTTAGATAATAGGGTAACCTATAAAAGAGCTTAATAAATGTATAGATTTATAAACGGGAACAATGTTATAGACAACACCCACTTCGTATAAGTAATATAAAAGTAATTCTAAAGATTGAATGTGATGAGAAAGCGCGAGTTTCTGGTGAATCTTAGTTGGATTACAACTATAACAGCGTTAATATAAATCACATTAATTTGTAAAGTAAATGATGGGACTTAGGAATATCTTAACATGTAAAATATTGTACAATAAGTTGGCCTAAAAATATTCGCGACAAATTTGCCGATTACTATGCAAACTGCTTGTAGTACGCAAATGTTTCATGTGTTTTTCTATTATTAAATTACTAGCCTAATCAATGAAATTTGCAAACAATTGCAGAAATGCATCAAAAGAAACAATGAAAAATATAACCTTTGAGCTTCCTCAGCAGCGATATCCATATCTCGTCGTCGTTCATTGAGTGTCGTTATTTCTCGCATAATTCGATCGAAATCAGTTATGATAAATGTACGAAGTGGATTCAAAACCTTAACAAATTTTTATTGTAATATGAGGGGCTTATAAGAAATAGAACTACTAAAACCTGTGTTCTGCATTTTTCCATGGGCCTTCTGGTCTCAAATGTAGAGAGCGAATTAGCAAAGATCGAGCGAATAATGTATTTTCTTGTTCAATTAAAAGCTTAGGCTTGTATACCGTAATAGCATAGTCATGCACATCATACGTATTTCAGTTTTGCCGATACTCATTTCAGCATTCTCAATCATGCTAAAATTCAGCGGATAAAGGTGTATTCCATTTGAAAAGTGCATTCAGATGTTTTGCAGTTGTGACTTACAACTTCCAAAAAATTAATTCAAGGCGTGTGTTTAAATTTAGCTGAAATAAGCGGCATTAGCTCGGGTGAATTCGATATAAATCATCAGAATTTTTGATGGGGTGATTCTAGAATGGTCACTTGCAAGCGCCTTTTTCCAACCTTCCCCTCTCCCTCCTCCCTCTTGTTTAGAAGTTACACCATCGTCAAATCATTTTTTTGCGAGATGAAACCACGACAATCCGAAAGATTTAAGAAGGCCATTCATGTTCATCGGTTTAAAATGGTTCATGTTAAATGTGGTGGATATTTGATATGTTTAGCATAGGTGGTGCAATTATGATGGAAGTTAATTCCTGCAAATGCACTCCTACAAATATGCAAATGCCACTTTTCAACATTCTACTCAAAATCTTCACTACTCTATTCCATATCCACCTAGTGCAGCACTCTAAACTGCTCTCATACTTCACATCGATAGATAAAATTAAATGCACAATCACTGCAAATATTTTCAACCATGTCTTGAAGTCCCGTATGCAAATTGCGTTGAATTTGTCCAATGTCGTCGTACAACTCGCATTGTGTCTTCAGGAATTCCACATACTAAATTCGATATGTTGTTATGCACAAAAATTTTGTTGAATTTATATTGCAGCATTCACTACGGTCATACTGACGCAATCTAGATGATTATTAAAGAGAAACAATTGTAAAGCTGGAATGCTAACAATGCACATAGAGGAAATACTGGTTTATGCAGCTGTAGTCTATAGGTGAACTTCTTGAACGAGAATGATTCTTTCCTAAAAGCTTTCTAATGGCAGCAGATTCATCTAGACGAGTGAAACAAGCTGCTTTCATCTTACGACATCTACTGCTTATGAATTCGTTCAAACTTATGAATACATAATATTTGCGCTCATTTACTGCACTCTATTAATAGTATCGTCGTGTTCAAGTGAATTAAAAGGATGCTAGCGCATGGCACGGAGTTGTTCTTATCTCTTAATAAACGAAATAGACTAAACTTGTGTTGAATAAATCGTCGAATCCACTTGAAGTAGCGATCACCAATACCTTATTTTTGTTCAATTTCATAAGAGACCTTTAATAAGTGTTGTTTTATGTAAAAAAATGATGCATTAGAGACCTCCTTATGATCGGTAATTTGTTCGATGAGTACTTTCAACGGCATTGCAAAATTTTCGGATACATTTGAGGCACTGCCTTCTTCGAGATGAAATTTGGTCGCTATTGCATCGACACATCGCTGCACATCGTCCGCAAGATCACGCATTATTGGTAGTAAATTCATCTGTAATAGATCAATTCGCATTGAGCTGATCTCATCTTTTATTGCAGTCCAGTCATCCTAAAAGTCCACATTTTAGTTGCATTACAATTTAGTGAAATATTTTGCTTGCTTAGCTCAAGTTTGAAGTTTTCATTTTGCAAATCCACTCTCAGAATCTTAGCTAAACGAGAGGGATGAGGCCATGAATCGACTACTGAACGTCATTTGGCAGTTTTCGATGCAAAAAATTCAATCGCCGTGAATTCATTTGATTTGGCTATCGCTTTGAAGCTAAAATATACTTTTTACAACGCTTTATTCTCGCAACCAATAGTGTTTTTTTTTCTTGCCTAACAGAAAGTAAATGTCGTCGAGGCTGTCTATCTGTCCATCTGCGTGACAAGATAGCTGAACTGCATCGATTCGAAAGAAACTTGTAGAATCGACAATAAGGACCATTCTGGAACTAAGTTCCAAACGTCACTTCTACACTTTATCTTTCCACCCGATACTGTATGACCCCGCAAATTTCCTCTTAACTTATTACGCTTTGTAGAAGACATATGTTGTGTCTACTTGTTTAGGACGCATTTCCCTTCTCATTTGCATACTGTTGATAAAGCTCCACCGAGAACTTCAGAACAAATAATTTGTGTCCCATAAAATTCCACAACCACTTTTTTGCATTTTTTTTCGACATATTGTTGGCGATTCCATTAAAAATGGTCCTGAATTTCATTGAGTAATTTGAATAAGAACCTGTGCAGTAAGTTCAGGTGGATAGGACGTCTCTTGGGTTCGGCCCAACTTGAGAAGAAGCGAATGCCGCACACGACTGAATAACCTTAAACTCAGTATAATTCGAGTTTTCGCTTTCAAATTCTTCCTCACAGATTAAGAAGAATATTTAGAATGTTGATGGAGACTAAAAACACGTTTATAAAAAAGCAATTGGAAATCTTCTAGTTGGTCGTCCACACAACGAAATTAGAATATTCGAACATACCGTCATAATGATACAAACAGTTGCTAACTGAAGCATTTATTGAAAATGATTCAGCATTTCTATTGGAATGAATTATCGAAATTAACAATTTATGCCACACTTTGAATGTATTTCCCTATGAAAATCCTAATGGCTCGTATTGGATAGCCTTATATAATGCCACAATATTAAATATTCTATCAATAAGATGTGTGATATGTTGAAAGATAATCGAAAGCATGTAAAAGATATTCGCTCGAATTACAGCACTCTTCGAAAACACTGCGGTTGAGAATTTCCTACATTTTTTCTCTTATATTTAGAATGGTTATCACGTTGGGAATCGTTTTTGTTCAAAAATTCAGTAGAGCAGGAGAGTGATATTGGTTTCTAGCGACACGAAAACGTGTCATCTTCAAGTCTGATGACGGAAATATAAAAGATTTCAGAGGTGGAAGCTACCCACTTCTTGAAACGTATAAGAGAGATGGGAATTGTTCGATGAGATGAGCACGATCATTGTGGAACTTCTCGTTGGAGTGATTATAATAAATTACATACAAAACCAAGCATATGGCATTTGTCATAACGATATGAACCTATCTTTTGCACACAAATTTCAATAACTCTAAACGCTTCACAAAAGAGTAATTTCAGCAGAATAGTTATTAGAGTCCGCAGTCATAGCACTCATATTTCGAAGAAAACAAACGAAAACCAATTCCAACTCACTTCGACATGAATGTTAGTGATCGGCCACTCGTCAACGAAATATTTCTAACAATAAAACATTTCCGTTCACACAAATCTGCTTCTATCATCCACAGTTTGCATATAAGATTTTCCATAACAGCAGAAAAAAAAAGCTCGTCGGTCTATTATTAAATTCTGCCTTCATGTGTTTACAGCATAATCCGCTATTTCTTTATTAAACAAGGTTCGGATATGAGTAGTAACACTGTTGTTTTGCAGACGCATG
>QEWY01004046.1:0-18448 GCA_006503575.1 Baylisascaris schroederi
ACTTTCTTCTTTGACTTCATTTCCTTAGGAATCACTGGTCACTGGTTGGATTGCTGGCACATTGGTTAGGTGAGGTTTGCTACACCTGTGAACGCAAATTAGCCGCTTAATTAGCTGTAATTTTTTCAAATTCATATTTTCTCTTCAAGGAACACTATTGCAAAGAACCCAACCATCCATTTCCAGCCCTTGCACATCACCTCTTGAAACGGAAAAATGTGTGCTCTGCTCCACCTCCCAGGGGAACAAAAACAAGGAGGCGGCTGCGTTTCGTAATTGAATGTGCGCACAGGCGGTGTGCATGTTCTCAAGGTCATGCCACACAACCGGAAGGAGAAGAGGTGGCGGTTGCGCGGATAGGGGAAGGGCAGAGATACTATGATGGTCACGCCTATCTTAGCAGCGATTTGAACCGGCAAAATTCTTATAAGGGTCGATGAAGCGAATGGTCTTTCGCAAACGTAAAAAAACTCGATGAAAAAAATGACTTATTGATGTTTATCAAACACTCAACACTCAATAATGTATGCATCAGCATAACGACTGAAAGTATTGTGTGCTTATTTGTGTGCCGAATAGCATTTGCTGATCTGAAGTTCTCAAGCAGGTTCTCCTAAATTCTCAGAAATGAACAATCTTCCTTTCTTCTTTCCAGCTGCCTTAACTTGTTCCTCGCTGGCATATCACAGTCATAATCATTTCCCAGCCGAAAGCAGTTTTCTATTGTCCCATCATTGGCAAACTCAAGTGTTTTAGGAATGAATTGATACCATTAAGAAAAATTATTTCTCCAATAACCTTGAAGTGTTCACTCAAAAGTGTCAACTGCGAGCTTATCAGTTAACAGACATGTTTGTAAGCACCTAGAACTGCCATTCGTGCTACAATCAGACGGCAATGCTAAAGGTTGTAGCCGCACACCTGCACCACCCTCCTATAAAATGAAGCAACCACTAAAGTCATTTTGAAACAGCGATTATGCGAAAATGAAGTGCACGATTTCCTATGTTCGCAAACTCAGATGACGGCATTGCAGCCTTCGGTCGAACAAAATGGGTGTTCGCATGGCAGAAATCGCAAGTTTCCTTCAAAGTTTATTTACTGTGCGTTTTGCATATACTTGCGGGCTATCTGCATAACAATGTCGATATAGTCTGCTTGTTTGACGCCTTAGCTCAATCTCAAGAGCTATTGGAGCTGGATTTACGAGATTCAGTGACTATATTGTACATCACAGGTGACCTCAAATCCCACATTTCACCTCGATTCATCAACGTTGGGTGCAGTTATACAGGCTCGCGTGAGTCAAAAAACTCGCATGTATTTTAGAATGGTCAGATTTCATTTTACACGGTAAGGTCCCAAAAAGAATTTTTGATGAACATTTCCGCGAAACGCTAGATCCAATCCAATTATTAGAGTAGGAGTCCGCATATTTTAATTTGCGTGAGGCAGCTCCAAAAAAAGCTGTGGAAAGTCGGAAGTAGTTGCCTCGCAGAAGAATATTTATTTCTTCCTAGCTTCTTATGATCAAAAAAGTTCAGCATAGTCTACACTTAGATCGCAACTATAGCTCGATGAGAAATGAAAGCATTGGTAGCTGAGAGGATTCAAAGCTGCGATTCCTTTTTTGTACTGGAGATCCGTGTGCATCAAACAATAAATTATCATCAGTGTTCTTCAGCTTTTTTTCGAAGAACTCTTTTTTTTCGGAAATGAACACACACAGAAACAAATGGCCTCGACTTTGCCATAAAGGTGGTGTGCAATGCAGATGATCTTCAAGAAAACACAGAGAACACGAGAGAATCAAAATTGTATTCAGGGAGAGACAGCGACCGCAACTCAGGCTATGAGTTGTCTGTGCGAGCAAAATTGTTCCTCCGCAATCCTCACCTGAAATTTTACAGTAAACAATAGCGGCTTTGCGGAACCTGCTGGCCAGTATACGAAAGATTTCCCCCTCCTCCCCTAAGCTGTCGGAAGCCATCGCAGCTAATGAATATTGGAATATGCAAAAATTTCATGATGTTTCCTCATATAACAGTTTTTTAAACATTCACTTAGCTTCGCATGCGAAGGTTTCAATAACATTTAGCAAAACGTCGCATCCCAAGGTTCTTTCAAATTTCGTTGTTGTTAATGTTGGTGGGACGGCGGTGATGGCCGTTGCGCCAGACTTGTCCACAATCGGTAAAGAATTGGCCACATAAAGGACATTATCGAACAGCGCAATTGAGACATTCACATCTCCTCATTGCGCCTGCTTTCGTTCGGTCCAGATGTTCGCTTCTTTCGCTTCTGCTTATTATAAAAATTCTTCCATGTTTTCCAGTCCATTCTCATCTCGTATCGCTATGAGTGACAACGCCACTGCTGTGGCTAATTTATCCGCTATACATTCCTGTGAACCTCATCATTCTTCGACAACGATTTCACGACAATACTCTTCGTGCTCTGAGGTTACAGGCGCCTTCGAGTCGCTGCTAGCCGTTCAGTATCAAAGGTCATTCCTGTCGCAACTCCGCCAATTCGGCACATCTGATTTACATCCATTACTCTTTTTATTATTATCAGTTTGTTTTCATCCTCCCCGCAGCGTTTGAATTTGTCATTAATCCGTTCTCTTTCATACCCTCTTTACATTCTTTTGGTGGAAATTCTGGCATTTCCAAAATAATCCACTGCAGATACATATATCTCACTTCCGTGATCTTTGATAATAAAGTGCAAGGAATTGTTGAAAACTTTTTTGGCGTCTTCATAAAAGTTGACGCCGATTTCACTCAAAGTTTCTTCTGCAAAATCTGCACGCAAAATTTCCCAGCAGTTCTTTTCAGCACAGAATAAAATCTTTTAAATGCGGATTTTTTCGGGTTGCTGGTGGATATGAATAAAACAGGATACGTTTCGATTGTAGATTTAATTTCTGTTTTGCAAGTTAGAAAGTAGTTGATGGTTTGACGTGGCAGCTGAATAACTGTTTTTTGAAAAATAATATGCGAGCATCAATTGCTTGAGGCTACCATCACTAGCCAGGATTGCCGTAGCTGCAGTCACACTTGAACAGCACAGCAAAACAAAGAACAGCAACGATAAACAATAACGAAAACAATGCTGAATAGTAAATAACTAGCCGTTCAATCTCACCTCAGTAATGCTGATGTTTGTTGTACCTTCTTTGTAAGCAGCATTGTACATGTGTGCACGGCAGCAAGATATATCAAGTTGTGCTTTCGGAACTACAATGAATTGAGTAGTGACAGGTGATTAAGCCAACAGAACAACTTGGCTGTCTTGCATAACTCATTTTGCACAATGTGGGTTTTCATGAACGCAAAAGCCAGTACTTTTTTGTGATTGACTGGAATTTGCGTAGCTCACCGAGCAGCCTTCACACACGCACAGTCCGTAGCTCTTATGTTTGCATGTATGGACTCCACAACCTAGCAACAGCTCCCTTGAAATTTTATTCAATAGGTGAAACAGTAGAGGAACAGCACTCGCAAATTCGCCAGGATCTCTAAAGAAGTCTAGCTCATGACAGTACTTACCTTGAGTGACGATGCCAACAACAACTTTCATTTAAAGTGCACTAAGATGCCCTGTAGATGTCAAAACTTCGGACGTAGTTGCAATACCCCGCCTACTGTTGCTTGAAATCTCATGAGCTCGATTGATCCTGCTAAAACTTTTCGCTTCACGCCTTAATGGATTTGCAACGGATATGACGATTCCTTATGCAAAACATCAAAATCTTCAAGAACCTATGGATCTAGGTCGCACATTAAATGTTGACTGAATATTCATTCCCATGACGTATGGCAAATATTTTAAATGAGCCACATGGATGTCTGGACACCGTGGCCATCGCACCCCCCAGCAGAACGTTGCTGGGACACATAACAGACGTCAAAAGCCAAACTCAAACACTCACGACAGTAACTGGAACTGAACCCTGTTCAACAGCAAACACATAAACCGTACATGGAAATCGGTTTTGAATTTTCATCAATCGATGCATTCTTTTAAAGAAATATCGTAAAGTGTTGTAACAGTGAATCTACGACTCACACAAAACTTCTATGAATGTAATTTTAGAACAAGAGGGATAAAAATTCTAGCAGGACAAATAGCCGGTTGCGGCATCATTCGAAGAAAATGTCAGCAAGTTCAAGCTTAATGACCACTCAAAATATTCCTTGCTGTTTTAGAGGGTAACTATATCATCTCATCGGAGAAAAAGCCTGAGTGTGTAAAAACGGCTCAGCTAGTAAAATTGAATACAGCGTTGGTAATGGAACGTTCAAAGAACTCATAAAGTAGTGCTCTCCCTCTTGTCGTGAACAAACGAGCTTGACGATCGTATGTAGACAACAGGAAACAGAATGGAAGGATCGACGGTTTATCAGAAAACAGATTAACAGAGTTAAGGTCACAATGCACGTGAAGTAAAAATAACAAGTTGCACAGGCCTGTCACAAAACTGGCGATGTCAAAACAATAAACGAAACAATTACAATCAAAACAGCAACTTTGATGGTGGGCAGGTTGGGCGACTTGAGCGATATAGTAGGCGCTAAGAGCGGGATACAACTTTAGAATGTGACACCTTTTGCCAACTGTGGCAGGGCCCAATACAATGAAGCGCAACACAAACCACACGGAACACGAGGTGTCAGGCGATTGCTTTCGTTCCGACGCCAGGTTATAAGGTTATCAATGTACCTTAGCCTAACTCGTGCGGTTGACTGTTGTTCACCGCAATTTGTTTTCCCGCGCTTTCGATGATTTTCTCTTTCTGCTTGCCGACTTCTCCGCCTGGCTCGCAGCTATCGAGAACTTCACACTGGGTCAATTACAACTGGTCACAGTAAAGAAACTGGCCTGATTTGACGAGGGCTCGTCCACTTGCGCCCTTTCCTTTTTTTCAGCCAAATCTTTACCAACCTTCTGGTTGGTAAAGATTTGGCTGAAGTTTGATTACACGTTTTGATTACACGTCCCAAGTTTGATTACACGGTTCGGGGAATACCTCTCTGCTCTGCGATCGCCCGACACCTCAAACTTGGGTAATTAAACCTCTGACTTACTTCAAAAACAACGCAAAAAAGCGACATAATCGATAGACAATTACACAATCATCATAAAACTTGGCCTGAGCCGAATGAGGTGATTTTAGGTGATGAACTAATAAAGAAGGTACGAACAAATGGCAAGAAAAACGCAAAACGTCAAAGCTATTGACGAGATCGCAAAAGTTCGAGGCTACCAACAAGCAACAATGAGAATCGAGTTGAAATTCAAGAAAAAAACAAACGAAAAAGTGCTGACAGTAAGTGCAAACCCGCTACGCGTACACACGACCGCAACGACGCTTGAGTAAGAAAATATAGTCGCTACAGCCAGAGGTCAACTTGGATCGTTCAGTGAGTCACCGCGTTGAGACACAGTTTAATTTACTGTCTGCAGCAGCCATGTAACTCACTCGCGTTTCTTCGCGACACCTCTCTCTCCCTTTTAATGCCGTAATGAACAATTTTGTACGAAGTTATCAAGCCGAAATAACAACGACCCATATACATTTTTTCAAAGGTGAGGGTCAAGGCTCTTTTGAAGTAGTTGCCAGCGTTCCCAGGCAAAACAGGTGCCGTATATGTGGCACCGCCACATGCTTTTGCAGGGGCTGATGTATGTCATCAACAACATCTGGGCAAACATCGATTCCGTGGATCGCCCTAAGAAAATGCCCGTATAATTCCGGAAGTCTCCGCACTCCATTTCTGCACAGGATTGGTGATATGTCTTGAAAAATCGATAGTATACCTGCTGTTGCCACTGAGTCCCTGATAGAAAATGACGATGAAGCGATGCAGCGTCCAAAAGAAATGAAAAGTTGAAGCTGTTATAGAAGAAGAAAACAGGGAGTGTTTAATCGAGGACCAAGGATAACAATCGAATCAAGCCTGTCATGTAAGTCTTCGGTAGAGACGAAAGCTCTGAAGTCACCACAGAAAAAACATTGTGAAATGAAATATCGAGGTAGATTCTCTGCAAGCATCAAAAGTGGAAGTGGAACTGCAATGGACATTAGAGGTGCCCCGCTACGCTTGTCCTCGAGACTGCACATAGAACAGCTCACTAATACACCGTGTGAATGCCCAGACAGCAACTTACCTACCCGCAGATATCGAATGCCTAATGCCATAACGTTGAACCTTCTGAAAAGCTTCTGACGATGAGACGAAATCTGACTGTTTTTTTTTTTTTGAAATGTGATGAAACACCGTGAAAATAACCACCGTAATCAAATGAAGCAGCTGATTTGAATAGTTGAAAGACGCAAAGGTGAGAAGGATCACCTTCTAAGGAACCAGAACAAGGACAGTGAAAACAAACAGCAACTCAAGTAAGTTCTCTGCAGCCTTGCAGTAAGCACGATACACCTAGCCTACAAAAATGACGTGCACCGCAGTTGCGTTCACTGCGTACTCGTATTCCGATCTGCTTTTATGGATATTACGGATAAGTGGTGCTTTTCGAAGGAATGACATATTTAGATTGACAGCTGACAGAGGGGATGGTGTAGCATGGACGGGATTTCGCGTGCATAGGTAGACTGTCCTTCATCGCTCAGGTTATCAATAAAGTGTCCAGAACAATCAACAGAATCTGCAAAAGTGTCCTAGAAGAATTACCGACCGCTTATGTGATTTCGCAACGAATTCGGTTACGAGGCGCACTGCATCACCACCAGACCACAAAGGACTTGAACATTTGCGACGCGTTTCACTGCTAGTGGGAGGCGATATACAACTTCGTCAAAGCAGTTCTCGTGATCAAAACTCCGGATGCAAGGAGCCAACGCACACACAAATACGCACAAGCTCAATTACATACCACTATATTCATACATAGAGGGTGCCATCATGTGCTTGGGCAAAAATTTTCAACAACGCATAAGAAACAGGAGCGCTGTTAACACTGTAGTTTCTTGACGAATTCGGAGTTTTGCAGGAAGCAGCCGTTATGAAGTGACTAAATTCTGAATCGAAGATTCATCGATGCCGCAACCTTTGTTACCAGCACGCCGAAGGTGTTAATCGGTTCCTTTGTTGCTGTTGCACGAATTCTGTATTACTTAGCATTCTTACTTCGTTTATTTGATGGCTTCGCTTGCTGCTATTGCTTTTAGGCACATTTCAGAAGATAGTCTTAATCGTTCTTAGAGAAGTGAGAGTGTTTTGAAGGTGCCAAAACTAGCGATCATTTGTGGTTATGTATTTTTTCAACAATGTGCGAAAAGTGCATAAACGAGAAATTCACTCGGAAATTTCTACAAAAGTCTGTATATTCTGAGAGCAGAATGCGATAGCGAAAGTTCGCGATGCTTTCTGTCTCATTTGATGCGTTCTTAATAAGCTAAGCGAAATGCACTCTCTCTGCTCCCAGCAATTTCCTCTCGTGGTTGAGATGTCCACGCTATGATGCTTCTCTATAAAAGTTCATTTCATTTTCATCGTTTTTAGACCGAGCAATTTTCTGACAAAATTTTTTTCGCTCACTGAGCCTTTGTGAGAAATTACGGTGCAGCAATTCTCCGCCATTCACAATCACGCAAAGGAGGTCTTACCTTTTTGAAGATTCCTCTCAAAGTCTCTTTCATGGATGGCTTTCATGCACCCCCCCCCCCTGAAATCCCAAGTTGTTCCACAAGCCGACAGCAGCACGCCGGTTCCATACCGCATTCCACTTCACCACCTTTGTCACCCTCTCCTGCAAGGCTAAAAACAAAACGTCATGTCTGAGTTTTTAGTGCGTAGCACTAATGCCTAAATTTGAATAAAAACATTTGTGCAGAAGCCTGTTACGACTAACTTATATCTGATACAGAAGCCTGTTACTAATACATCTCTGATAAGGATGTGAATACATCCGATCAGTGAAGTAACGCACCAGTAACTAGAGCGGGGAATAGCGCGGATCATTAGTCAGCTGCGTCTAATGAAATTAACCTGAGGATATCAGAAACTGCAGGATGGCCTCCAAGCGTTGCAGTCATAATTGAAAGCCATCATCGTGGTTTTTTGCACAAACGCCCGTGCAGCACACTTTTTTCCGCTCTTGACACCAGATTCAAGGCTATAGATCGATGAATATTGCGCATTTTGATTAGCTACTGGCAGTTTGGGAAACTGATTTTGCGAACACCATTACACAAATGCCTTTTTTGTGTAAGATCATGTTTTCACACTCTTTATATCAAAGAGATTCATGAAAAGTAATTGGAAACACTCAAGAACATGTATCTTGTGCCCTCATTGGTGTCTTTATCAGTTACAAGTAGTGAATAGCAAACAAAAGTTTCGCTTGAGAAACGCATATCACTTTTGCATACTCAGATGCATTATCCACTTTCTTTTGGATAATCGCATGTACCCATGAAACTCATGTGCCTGCAGTAAACGGTTCCCAATTAGAACTTCCAGAACAACTTTTGTGACAAGCCGCAAACGGATAATCCGGGATTGCAACAGCCTCCATCGGATTAGCTGATCAAAACCCTTTGCATAATCTCCATGATCGGCAGCGAGCATAGGCTATTTCTTTCTTCAGTGAGTTTCAGTGAGTACGACTTTTTCACTTCAGTGAGTACGACTTTTTTGCATGCCGACGAATTAACCAAAAAGATGAACACACGCAGACATGTAGCTTGAAGAGAGGATCTTTAGATATGATATGGTAAAATGGCATACAGTAATGAAAGTTGACATTCATCGACAGTATATTCCAACTGGAACGAATAGTGAATCCAGCAAGAGAATAAACCTATTCATGTTATTTGCAGTAAGAATAAACCGACCATTTTACCTGCACAGTCTCGAAGGTCGCACAAACAGCCTTTAGCAAAAGCTCTGGAGAGCTTCAACGAATGGGGAGGGGGGAGTGAAGCTCTGAGTTGATCGTGTGAAAAACGCTTTAATTCTCATTTTGCTAATTCGCATTGTTTTGATACCAGAGATCCCATGTTCTGTGAATGTGTTTTTTCCCAAAACATGTTCTGTGAATGTGTTTTTTCCCAAAACTTTACATACCTAGAAACTTTCCTTGCTCGCTCAAGCCTGCTTGACCGTTTGCGCAAGTTCGTCAGCTGCAATCGTGACCTCATTTTGTTATCGAACAGGGGCATAGAAATTGCCTTACGGAAATTTGCTTGAAAACTTGACATTAATAAAAGAAGACTTAACTTTCTTCACGCCGCCTAGTTCATGTAGTCGCATACATATGCAAGCTGAAATAACAAAAAAGCTCCTGTTTACAATAAGCTTTCACTCACTTTGTATAGACACCGATTAACAGACCAGCTATGTTACTAAGCTATTTTATCATAGTCTCGACCATCATGGAGTCCCAGTGTGCCAAAAAGCGTATACTGTGTTATTCGCAATCTCCTCAACTTTTACTCGTCATGTACATGTCTGTGTTTTTGCCGACATCTATAGGTGTATGTTCGGTTTTCTGTTAATGCCTATGAATTATCCAAAAGACTAACCGAAGGTCAGCAGAATCCAGTGCCCAGCTTAAATAGAGTGGTACTCAGCTTGTCTGCGCTGCACGGATTTCATTAACTCATCTCGCTTGTCCTGAGAACCGTCTCGCCCCCGTTATTTGTCCTGCTTCTGAAAACCTTCGGTCCTCTTCAGAAATCAAAGAATTTGTAACCAATAACCACAAAGGCCACTATAGTTGACCTCTGCATTTCAACATAAATCCCTCCGCATTTGAAAATTTACTTGGCTGTGAGATCTTCGAGGGAGGGCGCAAGAATTTGTAGGAAATTTCTTGTGAACTTGTATAAAGACACCTTTCTTAGATGCGTCTTACGCCGAAATGTTCAAGTTGCACTCGTTTTTTTATTTTTTTAAAAAAACTTTCACGCGCTAATTTTGCGCTGGCGATTTCTTTGGCCTCCAGCTACTGCAGAATCGCCCATGTACCGTAGGCAACCTTCTTTCAAAAAGCAAAATTGGAAAGAAAGCCCGCTATAAAACATGTCCAAAATTGAGAGGAAACTAGGCATGCATACTACGAATAGTTGCTATTTCGAATTGATTTGCATGCAGGCCTTCTCCTTTGATTTCTCTGTTTGGTTGGGAGATGTGAACTGTGCCCAGGAAACATCTGAAAACCTAGGTCCCAAATAAGTGCATTGCGACACCGCCGCGTCATTTCTCAGCTCGGAACGTTTCAAGTGAAATGCTGCTTTGATGAATCATAGTTCTTTTCTGGCTGATGAAAATGCTCTATGGTTTCTTTCTCGATATGATTTACTATGATATTTAAGCTCACACTCCGCATGTTTTTTCTCAACATGCATGTTTCTGCTCTCCGTGGCAGCCATCAGGTAGCCGCCATGGGATCTCCCATTCCGAATCTCCAAATGAGCTGCCGACCAAAGGGGCGTAAAAAGAATTCAGCGCAAAATTTATCGCTATCTAATTACCAGGTGGAAGTAGCTGAGTGAAATTCATTACGCTATGAGGGAGTTCCAATCTCTTATTGAAGCTTTATTGATGAGTTATTTCCGACGTAAGCTTTTGAATATTTCTCGAAGATTTTCGAAAATCAAAGCATCAACGATTCGAAATTTTGAGCATTTTCAAAAAAATACTACATGCATTCACTTGGTGGATTTACAAGGAATGCATGAAACCATGTGCCTCAGTTCAGTTTCCTGATATCAGGTATTGCACTTTGTAAAAAACCTGTTTTTGTTTGCACATCGTCACAATACACAGGTACCATAAAGAATATCTATGGTCGATTGAGGAGCTCGGAAACGAGAATCAACGTAATCTGAGAAAAGCAGCAAAAGAGATAACCCTGAAACGTGAACAACTGAAAGCAGTTTACTCATCAGCTGATTTATCACATGAACATTCTGATGCCTCCACTGCGAGATGCTCACTTTAAGTTGTTCTTGTAAAAGTGGTTCTTGTGGCCAAGGCGGAAAGTTGAACAGAAGAATGTAAAGTTGTTTTTTTTTTTATTGAGTCTTATCATGACTCGGCGTGGGATTTTTGAGGACTTGCATTAAGGAGGTTCAATTCCAGGAGTTCCGAACAGTGCATCTCTTCTCTATATGTCATTCTGGACAGTGTCACTACCTAATGAACTGAAGGGATGAATGTTTACCTCTGTCGATCATCAACAAATATGTAGCTGTGAAAACTACAAATCTGAAGATGCAAATGTATTTACTTTACTGTCAGCAATTCGCCATCATGCAAGTCAAAGGAACGTCGAGCGCCCCTGAACTTACGTTCAGTGTATCGTCTTCTGCATCGTTATGCGTACATTCCTGCTTCGGCTAGACACTTCCATAGTGAAGCTTTCATTGATTTGAGATGAATTCCAATCGTGTTTGGCAAAGAGTCCATGCGAGCTTACCAGGGATCTCTGAAGCAGTGGTGACGTAATCAGCCGTACGGCTGTTTCATGTATCGCTTGTCAAGATTGCGCGAAACGCGCGAGAGGACCAATTGTCTCGTCTGTCAACGAACGTCTTTCTTTAGCCGCAAAGCTTTTAAACCTTCCTTCAATGTGCATTGCATCCTGAAAAACGACAATGCTGTTATACGTGTAGAAATGCAGAGTAGTGCAGGAGATGCACGTTACCAAGAAGTGGAGTTGACAAAGTTAGTCGAAAGGTCTGAATCTAGCAGTCTGGATTTAGACGTTTTGAAATAAGGCGAAAGGGGCTCCACTGCATTCTTCTTACGTAAATTGTGGGATGTGTCCCATCGCGCGCTCAATCCGTGGAATCAGTTGTTGACAATCTTCGGCGAAGTTGGCAAAATTTTGGCTGCGATGGAAAATACAATGAATATTTGATCATGAAAAAGTTGTTAAATCCGCATTCTTGACGTTTGTCACAAATTTCTTTCTACGAAATTTTAAATATTCCTCTCATTTTTTAACTGCTGTTCAAGCGTGCAAATATAAAAAGTAATGGGATGTATGCAAAGATGTAGGTCAAACAAGTTGATTAAAAGTTAGGGAAGAACTACGAATATAGATTGATAAGACAGATACCGAGAATATTAATTGGCAAGGCGTTTCGTTGTGGGCCTCAATGAGCGCACTTTGGTGCTTCTTCATTAACTTGTATTTTGTTGGGGACAGTATGCTTGTCTCAAATTTGTTCCGCTTTGTGAAATTTCCTTTTCTCTATTCACATTATGCGTTTGGATCATGAAGCATAAAAACTGCGGGCAAAAAAGGATAGGAGTAAGAATTATGGGAAGTAAATAAAGTGGACCAAGGAAGGGCATGTAAGAAAAAGATATAGGGTACTGTTGTTATACCGGGAATAAAGCTCCTCCTCCTAGCACAGTATTTGTGACGTCTCTTTACCGCGAGTTGTGTGTTGCTGCTGAAGTCGTCACTGACGACTGCAAAAATTGAATAATCCCGATTTCGGTTATCCTCAAAATTTAGGGTTCCCTAAAACTAGCGTACTTTAAGTATATGGAATCTCAGAATTGTTGGATTTTGAGCGATGGCAACTGCCTTTGAACTTCATGACTCTTTAAGCGGAACCTAGTGCCTCTCAACTTCACAAATATCAGGCCCGAAAGCCCAAAGTCGGATTCCCGGGAACGAAATTCTTTCGGAAGCCTGTCCTCAGGGTGATGCAGTGGTTCTGGTAGATTGAATCTTTAGAAGTCTGCGAACATCTGTGGGAACAGTTGAAAGAGGAAGGAAGATGATGCAACCTAAACATCACCGCTCATGGTATAAACAGTGCACAAATAAACGTGTTGCTAGTTAGTAATGCGCAGCACTGTCGTTTCGCAATGTACGAAATTTTCGGTTGTCTTTGGGTTCGATATATCGGTTCTCGACAGCTGAAATATCGACATACACTTCGGCGGGAAAGATAACTTAAAATACTTTAGAGCAGGTTCCAGCGATTCGGATTTTTATGGAAGAAATGTCTATGAACAAAATTATCGCCTTAGCGGTTACAAAAATAGTGCAACTTTTTTCATCAACCCTACATTGATATTCGTGAGCACGACTTTTTTCAGGTCTCCTTTGTATACATGATCGAGGCATCAGTCAGTTTACCTGATGAGAAATTCGAATGTTTGGATTGTGAATTGTTTTTCTCAAAAAGGATGCAATTGCAGAACAACGCTTTATCAGAGTTGAGTGATCATGACACCCACTTTGACGAGGAAACTGCATCATTCGCCGATACTGATGGGTTGTTGTTTAATTCCTTCAAACATTGTGCTATCAATTGCCATTGAATTCTCTGTTTCCCGAACCTTTCGCAATCGCTCAAAAATAAGGCAGCATGCGGTGCTTTAGTCCAAGGAATTCCCAGTTCTTTGGGAGCAGATACTACATATGCAATCCGCGCCGTACTTTGTTGCCACTGCATAATTCATCCCATTAACACCGACAGCGTTCTATAGGTTATTTGTGTGAAATTATCAAGACGTCTTATGCGAAAGGATTTTATCTCGTAATCCAAGCATCCGTGAGTCTCGTTCCCTAACAATCGTTCACTGGGCGATTGGATCGGAATTCTCTAAGCGTCGCTGGAGGTGCCTCCGCGCCATTTTGAGAGTCCCATATTTAATTCCTTTATGTCAGTGCTCTCCTTTCTACAGTGTCTATGGCTGTGAAACAGACATTTGCACCAGAAGTTGACGTCTATGAAGTCGGTCAGTACTTAATTATCGTCAATATAAAAACAGTGTAATTGAATAGCTAATTACCGTTCAGTTGGTGTGCTCGCTGTTACTACATCAGAATGTTTTTTACAGTACTGTCTCTGTGCGGTATTGTAAGTATACCACCCCTAGCAAATTGAAGCAATACTGTAGTTGGGGAAGCTCAAGTAAGCGCGAGTTTGTTGTACCCATGCCACACATCTTCGGTTCCAGTTCGAATGTCGATGTTTTTCTCACTGACTGAAAAACAAACATGTGTTTGAATAGGACCTTTAAAAACCAACTACATGCAAATCAACGTTTTTTCAATCATTTTCTGTACTGAGCTTGGACTAGTTTTCTATTGGAAGTCGCGAAGTGCGCCTTGTCTTACTTGTTTTCTTTAATGATTTCATATTCCCTTAGAAGTATTTTTATTCTTCGGAAATGCTTCGTCACTTCCCCGAAGTTCTCGAGAGAGGAGAGGACATCGTGATCAGACCGATGAAACATAGTAATTATGCTACGTGCGCGTTTACCGTTTATCGAATGCGATCTCATTCACCCCTTTACATGCTCCAAACGTTTATCTGGTCAAGCAGTGTGCTTCGAATATCCAGCCGAAGCGATCTTATCTCGATCGCGATGACTGATTTATCTAATATTGTGTCATTTTCAGCAGAAATGGTCGCCTGACGAGTGAAATAGAGTCGTAGACAGAAGAGATAGAGAAACATGAGCAACTAAGGGGGGATCGTGCGTCTTCGCCCTCATCATCTTATTGGCGCTGATCATCGTGCTGTGCTGATATGTGCATTCGGATGTTCCTCCATAAAACTCTACTGATTCTTCATGATAAGCGATCATTCTGCGTGCCTTTAGTGAAAAAGAAATATTTGGCGGGGAAAGCGTGAGCGCTGTCATCCAGTTTTGTGAAGTAATGATGCCATCGATAATGAAAGTCCTACCGAACTGGAATCAACAGCTCTACAAAAATAATGTGATCATAAAGCACGTAACGTGGGCAGAAGCCAAGAGTTGCATGGGAACTGTGTGGGAACCTTCCAGCCTGCCTCATCTGTTTGACCTATAAAGTGTTCGCCTTAATTCCCTTGTTTTGATTCGAGTTTTTCTTCGCTTTCGTCATTCTGTGTTAGAGCTTTTCAATTTGTACCTCTCTCGCAATCTCATGAAGTTATTTAGAAGTAGCAACACTTTAAAAGTCCTTCGCGCCCCGATAAAAAGGCTTTTTTCTTCTGCAGTTACACAACGGTCCGAAGGAAAACAAGTTTGTTCCTCTCGAAGACAATCCAGCATCATTTAAAAGAGGGAATTATTACTAACAACTGTTGAAAGACTGAGAAAGATAGGAAAGAGTTGCAAACATTTTGGACGCTTCCGGCGATGTTCTTTCAACTCACCAAAAAAGAATAAGTCACCGCCGGACGATTCAAACAAGTCGCATAACTGTGCTTGCGGAAAACAGTGCAAATGTGTGCATCCCTAAGAGAGTTCGGCAAAACTGGCTTTGACATATGGGCTCATATGAAATAGCCTCCATTCTTTTTGCCTGTGACATCCTTGAACAAACGCTGCTTGTCAATGACGCAACGTGGATACTGATGACTCAAATGTTGCAATAAGCATTACTCTCACTCGTCACGAACGTGTCACAAGTACACATAGAGGTGAATGTAGAGACTGTAATAGTTTTGTGAACATTCCTGTTGAAGAATCCAGCTGCTGTACCTGAATGCCGATTTGTTGGGTCGGGCAGGGGCGACGTGCAGAGGTAGGCCGAGTGTGGGATGTGAGGCACGAAGAAATAGTAAAAACCCTTTATTGGGGAGTATAACGACTTCCAAGACGAACACAACCAATTCGGTGCGGTAGACTAAAAGGGAGGGTTGCATGTGTAGAAATAGTGCAAAGTAAAAATATTAACAGTAAATAGTAAAATAGTAAGAATAGTATGCTAAGATGTAATGTTTGACGTAAAAGTAGTAAAATTTAAAAAAAGCAATACATAAAAATTTGTAATACCAAAATAAAGCAATACATAAAAATTTGTAAAAAATACAAAACACCAAAAAAAGTCTGGAATATGCTAAGGTGTAATGTCTGACGTATGTTGTATAACGTGGCATAATTCGAAGGTGATTAGTAACACTGTTATGTGCAACTCCACACCGCATTCATATGTGATGCGAAGTTATAAACAGTTTGTTCGGTATTGGGATTGTTATATAAAAGGTGCAAGGCGCCTTACTATTTTACTATTTACTGTTACTATTTTTACTTTGCACTGTTTTTACACATGCAATCCTCCCTTTTAGTCTACCACACCGAAGTTTTCACTTTTCCCACCCTTTTTGTTGCTTCGAACCTGGTGTCGAAGCGATCTTCGAACCAAATTCTTCATGAGCGCCGAAAGACAAAACAATGTGACTAAGACTTCAAATGCTCTCACAACACACTTCGACAACTGCTAAACGAAAACATCGCCATCAAGATATCCAGCGGATGTGGATGGGAACGACGATTCTCAACAACGCTATAAAAGCGGCGCGACAGTTCACTCGGGGTCCAGAAGGATAGTTCGACGGANTAACCTAGTACAGTGGATCAGCATTTCGGATCCAACAGCGGCGGCACGACTTCTACTCAACAGAACAGATATCTCTGCCCGATATGTAGGAGACACTCTACTCGTATCGAAATGTCAAAAAATTGAAGCTACCAAAGTGCACGAGGACCATCAACGCGACGGAGAATGCTTTGAATGGCTTCCAGTCACAATCGGTCAAACGGCCGCCTTTGTCATTCCACATACTCACGACGTCGTTCTCAATTCAAGGAAAGCATCGTGTCCCTGGAAAGGACCTCCTACACATATCAGAACGATGACTGCAATGAGTCACTACTCCTTTCCGGAGTCAGCCCCTCACGTCATTTTCAAAGCAAAGCACCCAACGGATATTTCAATCCAACTACTTCAGCTCGCTGTAGACCGCCTAGGAAGTGCGCAATTTCGAGATCCGGGATTATATTCAACGAGAGAAGTGGCGAAAAATCGGAGTTCAGCGGAAGAGCTAATTCACGAACTGGGCCATGAGATAGAAACGACAACTGAAGATATTGTAAATGCACTCGATTCGATCACCAACCAATGGAAATGGCTCACCGCTGGCGGCGCCCTATTATTGCTCATCATTCTCGGAATTATTCTAGGGATAAAATGCCGGAATATATGGTGTGGCAGGGGGAGTCCTAATGTAGTGATGGTCAAGCTAACCGACATTCAAAGCGCGCGAGAACCCCAATCTAACCGCACAGTATCACACCTTCCTCAACCGATGAACGCAAGCTACACGCCATTAAGAATGCCGGCACGGAAACGCACACAGAAGACGCACGACGCATCGACAATACGCAGTTTTACGCCAAGCAGTGCAATCAGCAATTAAGGAGAATTGTCCGCCGGGAGTGTCGAAGCGATCTTCGAACCAAATTCTTCATGAGCGCCGAAAGACAAAACAATGTGACTAAGACTTCAAATGCTCTCACAACACACTTCGACAACTGCTAAACGAAAACATCGCCATCAAGATATCCAGCGGATGTGGATGGGAACGACGGTTCTCAACAACGCTATAAAAGCGGCGCGACAGTTCACTCGGGGTCCAGAGGGAGAAGGATGGGGCAGCTCTCGTGTGCCGACACCTGGCATAATCTGAGAGATGCCTACACGGCACCACGGGAAGAGAACTAGTGTAACTGGGCTCCCATAGGAGGTAGTCCATTCTTGTTGTGGCGAGAGGCTCCCAGTGGAACAAGCAAGCCATAACTTTATTGAAGGAACTAAGCGATGCATGAGGTTATCCAGTTACGCCTTCTGCTTTGAAGGTCGTTATATGTTTTGCACTTTGCATTATGTTCTCCATCATGTACTCTGGATCTACTTTGCATATGTCATGAAGTTTTTAGAGGTGGATGTTCTTCTCCGGTCCCTTATTTGAGTAGGACAAATGCAACGATTTTTTCTCCAGGATTTTCTTCAAGTGGCTTGCACCATTAAAAAAATTTCCAGTTGTATTATATGACTCAGAAATTTGGAGTATCACTTGAAAGGAAGCCTCTACAAGCTTAAGCTTTTTCACAGCATAGGAGCCTAGAGACATGTGCACTGTACCCGCCACTTCTTCACCTCTTTATTATCTCCGTGGCCACCATCGTCCATATTCGAAGGCGAGTTTTTTGTGTAAGAGATCAGTCATCTAATTTCGGATAATATTCCGCTCATTCCATTGATAGGGGCTTCCGCCGCCTTCTTTAGCACTTTTATCTGCCTCATAACATCGGATCACTCGTCTTCGCCCCACACTGTACGATATGGCCCAGTTGAGGTTGCCTTACCAGGTACATAATAATAATCAGCTTTTCTGCAATGGCCACTGGTCACTACCGATCATTGCTCAATTATTGTACCCACTGTTGACGATGTTGTCGACTTCGTTTTTTGTCGCTTCATTATTGCTGACAGCGGTGTTTCTGTTGTTGTATATGCCGTCTATCGCCGACGTTGATTTTATCCAGTTATTTAGAATATTGTCGGCTGTATCGTTTTGCATCATATGTTGCTGTTTATGCGCATTCTATGGCATTGCTCCCGAAGAAAAACGCCAGAAGGGCAGGCGAGGAGTGTGGGAGGAGGGGGGGGG
>QEWY01004049.1:8533-19632 GCA_006503575.1 Baylisascaris schroederi
ACACACTTTTAACTGTTGCATAACAAGTTGAATGATTAATGCAGTAGAAATATTAACAAAGGTTATCTCGCTCATCGTTTTCATATATTTGATGAATTGCCAATAGGAAGAGAGATTCCTCACTCTCCATTGCTCTTCTGCAAAGCTTTACAAGACTGCATTATGTCGACATCTTATCTGTTTGTATGTATGTGAATGTTTGTCTGACGAGAACTTTCAGCTCGGGAACTTACTAAACCTAGAGTTACAAATTTCCCGAGCATGACTGCACCGCAAATTGATTTCGTGCACCACATTTCACAGTAATTCATCAATTTCGATAAGAGTTTTGGTTTTCTAATGTGTTGAAAAAAAATTTATCTTCCTTATATTTTATATTCGATAGAACTAAACAGGAAAGTGAAGGCGTTTAATTAAAGCTTTCTATAAATAGTCAATTCAATTGATGTGTGAAAGAGTTTTATTTGCATTTTTTTATATTTTTCTTTTATTTTTTTGTTAATAATTTCTGAAAATATTTGATCAAGTGAGCAAAATAGAAAAACATATGTAAAATCGTAGCATCTTCTTTCGAATGTTTCTCCACTGATCTTCTTCCACGAACTTAGCAAAGTTTTTTTTCAGATCTCTGCAATTTTTTCTAATGATCTTATCGTGATATATAAGGCTTATGTTAACGTATTTATAGTTTGGCATGTAAGGTATTTTATGTCATGTAATTTGATAAGTGGACTGCTATGTGCAAATTTCCTAGATTATTTTAGCAGTAACGAACTTCGGGTATTAAAATTGGATAAATTACTATTGAAAATGATTAATACTTAGTGTAGGATGCCGCCGCTTTCTGAATGTTTGACCCATTTGACCAAAAAAATAAACGCTGCAATAGGGCGCATTCGAACTATGCTAAAGACATTGACATAAATGAAGCGAAAATTGCACGCATCGTTTGTGAAAATGTTGTGAGCATATTGATCGTATAAAATATGTCATTTACTGCTTGAGGATATTTTAATTTTGAGCGTCGAAATTTTCAGCTCGAAAAAATAATGGGCAATCGGGTAAAATTGAAATTTTTTTCTGAAAAATTCAGCGGCTATTAAGCGTAATTTAGATGTGTGCAATAAAAATCGGACCTCACATGTTTGTGGATCGCCGAGATTAAGAGGATTGCTAGTGAAATAGAGGTCCCCAGAAAATGCGGGGACCTTTAATGAAATTTTACGAGATGTGATTTTTTACCCATTTTTACGATTTGTTTTTTTTTTTTTTTTGAATGCATTTTCCGTCGATATTTCAGATGACCTTATTGAAAAAAGTATAAGCCCCATTTTTAATATTTTTTAGAAGTTTGTTTTAAACGTTTACTATCGGAAACAACCACTGCATGCAAATTTCTTACAAAAACATATCTGATTGAAAATTTGAAAAAATTTTCGTAAAGGTGATAAAAAAAAACATTCGAATGAGATGTTCGGAATAAAACGAAAAGAAATTTGTTGAAAAATTGGCAAAATTTGTCATGTTGACATTTTCATTGCAAATATATATGGTTAAAACTTTATGAAAGAGAATTTTCTTATTGGAATTCAAAAAAAAGAAGAAACTGTTTCATAACCATTGGTCTATGCCAATAATTGAGTTCGATGGCAAAAGCCGAAATCATGGGGGGGTAAAAGCCTAATTGAAGGCGTAGACAAAAGTATATAATCAGAACATTGATAGCAGTGATTTGTTGAATGACGGGAAGATATTCAGAGGATTGAAGTTGGATTTTGTTATGTTAAGTAGTAAATAGTTATGATTTTATGCAAATGTTTATCGCGAATATTTGCATAAAATCCTCACCTACATTGAGGAGCGGTACCCCTCACCAATCGATATCAAATTGTAGTATTGAATTGAGTAGGTTAATCAATGTAGGAACTTGATAGCTTATAAGTATTTAAAAAAATGTATGATGAAGATCTTTCACTTCCTCATCGTTTTTCTTTTCTACTGATAGTATTGTCCATAGATGGATGGCTTTGAATGAGGAGCCGTTTGCTTTTGGAGGAAAGAGATCCATACATTGGTCAATCATCTATGCTAAATTATCTAGAAGATGATCATTTAAAGCAAAGTAGAATTTGGAAACAAACATTGGGGAGATAGGATCGCTCAGAGGCACCACTTTACACCTCCTAACTGATTAATCAAATCAGAGAATTCGAGAGACACCTTTGCATAGATTTCATCTGCCCGTAACGCAACAAAAATTTGCAAATAGCTATTTAAAAAGGCGAAGACTATCTCAACAATGAATACATGAGTAAAACTAGCTTGTAATATTATTTTCTTTTACCTTCCACCTTAATCATTTTGTCTGTTCTCATTGGTCTTAACAAATGATGTAATCTTGTCTAGTCTAATAGTCTGCATCTGGCTGCTAGTCCAATCAGCAAATCCATTCATACATTTCACCCCTATCCATCTTTCACCCGGCCCATTTTTGAGTCTTTTATATCTGAAGCATTTGGAAGATTTCGAAAAAAAGCTCGATCCAGATTAAACTGCATTTGCTCCTCTCATTTTGATACTGTTACATAAGTGAGTGGTCACAATGTGCACTTATCACTAAAGGCTTAGAGGTGAAAGTGAAGCCCCAAAACAAATAATTTGCTCATTTTGTTAGAATTCTTCCCACTATGAATTTCTTCAGCTCAAATGTTTTGTTTTTTTTTCTAACCGAATTACAAAAGTTATTTGTGACAAATTAAACGCCTTTAGAGGAGAGATGGGAATAAGGGAAAACGGAAACATATGTGCAAATTTTTGAACAATAGTACAAGCTCTATAGTGAAATTTTAGAAATTTCATCGTCGCTGCCAACATTCTTATTATGTTCTCTAAATAAGATAGAATGTTTGACGAGCATAGAAGTGTAACACCATTAATTATTATTTGTTCATTAACTTGAATTTGTTGACTAACCACAAACTTCAAAAATATTTTGATGATAAGCTGAAATCTACATCAACACGCACCATCCCTACGTATCCCCATCATCTTGCTTTCATAATTTTCTAGCAATGATCTAGCAGTGATCATTCTCATAATCTTTCAGTAATGCTTCATAATCTTTCAGTAAGTTCTGCTTCGGGCTTAAGGCTTAGGCGTAGGCTACATTTTTAAAGCTCATGCTTATGATCAGCATAAGATCAAGCCTCAAACTAAGAATAAGCATAACCCTAAGTTTCAACCTTAGCTTAACCCCAAGCCTAAGCCTAAGCCCCAAGCCTAGGCCGAAGCCTAAGCATAATCATAAGCCTAAGCCTAAGCCTAAGCTTAAGCCTAAGTCTATGCCTAAGCCAAAGCATAAGCCAAAACCTAAGTCCCAAGACTAAGCCCTAAGCCTAAGCCCTAAGACCAAGCCTAAGCCTAACCCTTAGCCTAACCCCAAGCCTAAGCCTAAGCCTTACCATAAGCACAAGCCTAAGCGCAAGCGTAAGCCCTAAGCCTGAACCTAAGCATAAGCCTAAGTGTATGCCTAGCGCAAGGGTCAGCCTAAGCCTAAGCCTAACCCGAAGCCTAAGAATGAGTCTAAGCCTAAGCCTAAGACTAAGCCTAAGCCTAAGCCTGAGCCTAAGCCTAAGCCTAGGATTTGGCCCTAAGCTTGAGCCTAAGCCTAAGCCTCAGCCTACGCCTAGGTCTAAGCCCGAACCTAAGCCTGAGCATGAGCCTAATCCTGAGCCTGAGCCGAAGCCTAAGCCTAAGCTCAGACCTAATCTCAGGCTTAAGCTCGAGCCTAAGTTCAAGCCTAAGCTTAAGTCCAAGCTCAAGACTAAGGTCAAGCCTCAGCTCAAGCCTAAGCTCAAGCCTAGGCCTGAGCCTAAGCCCAAGCCCAAGCCTAAGCCTAAGCCTAAGGCTAAGGCTAAGCCTAAGCCTAAGCGTAAACCTAAGCCTAAGCCTAAGCCTAAGCCTAAGCCTAAGCCTAAGCCTAAGCCTAAGCCTAAGCCTAAGCCTAAGCCTAAGCCTAAGCCCAAGCCTAAGCCTAAGCCCAAGCCTAAGCCTAAGCCCAAGCCTAAGCCTTAGTCCTAAGCCTTAGCTCTAAGCCTAAGCTCTAAGCCTAAGCCTAAACCTAAGCCTAAGCGTAAGCCTAAGCGTAAGGCTGCTGGACAATGGATTCTCATTTGGGCATACTGAGTTCTGGTCACTGACTTAGCTAGCAGCCAATATGTAAGGTGGTCATTTTGCAGCTGGCTTCCTCCAAGTTATTGAGAGCAGCTTTGGTAAATTGATCTACCTGTAAAGTTTATTTAGAGTTACTTTGAAAGCGTAATCCGAGTATAATACTTTCGAAGCATGGAAGATGTTCGATTATAAGTCAAAGATAGTAAGGGAGATATGCTTGACGCCTGTTTTAGTTGATCATTATTTTTAAATGAATTTTTCGTTGAGAAAAGGTATTGAATAAATTTTGTCGTTTAGGTAGCAAATCTACAACGGAAGATCAAAGAAGAGAATGAAATGGTTGAGAAGGGAACCGAAGATGTGCTTGGCGAATGGGGTAAGCGTAAACCGACTAAGGTAAGTGTGGCGTTTTTATTCCATTAGTGGTATTTTTTAAACCGAGATTTGCGGTATTTCTGATCCTGAATCTGTGTTGGTTTTTCTTGTTTTCTGAGAGTTGTATATGTACTGATTTCTTTATCTTTTTTTTTCTTTATTACTGTGACCAACCGGTATGGTAAGAACATGTGGATATATGAACAGATTAGTAGAGATTGGGAAAAAATGGTAAGGACATAGATATACCGGACACGGTGTCATCACGAAGATTTATTAGAGGATGTAAGAATGATGACTGTTTCCGGATACTTGATTTTTTCGATGATGGTCCACGAGAACTCTCAAGTGAATTTTTAATTTTTTCACCGGCTAGTGGGGAGCGGAAAAAAGCAATTTCCATATTTTCATTTTTCCTGATGACTTGAAATTAGTAAGCAGAATGCAAAGAACCCAACAGACGATTTATGCAATCGATTCTGGCGCATTTATCCACTTGTTTGAATTTTTAGCATACGTGTTGAGATGAGTGCCATGTTGTAAACTTCAGTTTTCTCTCAAGAGTTTCGAGGGTTTTTATCCCTCAGTGCTGAGGGCACTAAAACTCTTGTGAAGCAGCAAGAGTGCTAGTACAAATCCTATGCCATCGTTTGTTTTTATTAATTCACTACTTCTACAACCCCGTGGAATCTTTCCATGGGATGCAGAAACCTGCGAAAGCGTTTTCAAGAAGGCTTGAGGAATTATTGTATCCTGGAAGGTGACGTTACGAGCAACCTAGAGCTTAAAATTTATTCATACCTGCAGCAGGTGATTTCCGAATGACTTAAATTTTTGATGACAATATCTGCCACATTTTACGTCAGTCACTTTTCATATAATTGATCTACTTTGATTTGGGGAAGAATGCTTTGTTTGAAATTTTTTTTATTTCTAGTAGAGTTTCTGTACTTCATTCCCAATTTGTTTAGATTCTTTTTCGACGACTTATGTATTAGAGAGGATAAGTAAGGAGTCATCATGAATCACCTATAAAGAACGGATAGAAACTATATAATCTGGAAGGGAAAATACTTCCTTCAAATACTTTCGCCTCATATCCCTATACTTGGAGGGGAATGGATTTTTATTGTCGTTACTGGAGGAAAGGGAGATAGTAACTCATTTCCAATTTAATTAGTTTACGTATCTTTTCAATATTTTATTACTTCTTGAAGTATTGCTCTTGAATAACAAATTTTTATTGTTTTGAAGGTTATTTTTACGTTCATAATTCTCCACTGCCCGTAATGCCTTGCTATGACTATCTGCTTTAAAGCTTTTTGATCTTTCGTAAAGTTTACTTTAAATTTCCGACCTTTTTATGCATCTGATTAGTTTTTCTTCTCTAGCCTATTAAGCATTGATTTACTGCATTCTCTAGGATGCCCCCTCTATTTTTGATAGTCTTAACCCCCTCCCCTACCTAAGTAGTCACAATATTCTACCACTTCTTTCTCCCTCTCTCCCTTCTCCTCTAGATCCAGTATGAAGGCATAAAGCTGACTCATTCCTATCATAAGTCGGCAAATAATGTTTTATATATCTGAAGAAATGTGTTCTTTTTCTGATGCTGAACAAAACTTTGCGAATATCCACTTTTCTCATCGTACCCCTTCTCCCACCCACTTATTAGCTATGATATCCAATGTTGTGGTTATTCGATTACTTTGAAGTTGTGCTACTTATCGAAAAATCTGAAGAACTTTTTCTTCCACAGTAAAATAAACTTGCCGATGGGTATTGTATTAGTTTATTTGACATGAGGAGAACTCTTTACTGGATGGATATATAGGTGTGTGAATACACTGCTAATACACCCGGCTGACACTTAGAAATGATGAAAACATTGTTGAGAACCATACTTATCACTTCCGTTTCAAGTGTACCATCGGGCAAAAGATTTACGAATGGCGTAATGAAACAGAGGAACAACTGTGGCTCGGCTACGAATGGGAGAATATGGCACAATAGTTAGATGTTTCTATAAATGTTTTTGTTTCTTCCGTAGGATATTGTTTACTCGAGATGTCATAGTCAGGATTTTTCATTTTACCTTTGGGATCGCTTAGTCGCGGCTTCTGTATTGCATAGTTATACTGCTTACTGTCATGTAAGTACGAGGTTTGAAATTGTTGGTTTCAGTTAATGATAAGGCTTCGATATCGTCAGTGAGGGTGGAGGGATTCCCATCAGTGATGAATCGATACCAGCTGGCGACGGTATTCGCTGATTTCATCATCAAATCGGTTGAGATGATCGAAGATTTTGCAGTTATTGAGTTCGCTACTAAGTTTCAAGCAGCACAAGCCGCCATCATATACAACGGGTACAATGTCGACTCGAAACATCAAATGTCTGTTGTACCTATCCATGGTGAAGTGTCGAGCCATATTTGATGGGTATTCAACCTCATCGCTGCATCATGTTTTATTTGTTTGATTTTTTGTTTTATTTATTTTCAGTGGTTCTCTTTATTTTTCTAAACAATTGATGTTCCTGTTTTGAAAAAGCAGTTTGTGGTACCCTACGAGGAAAGATGATTTCTAATGCAAATATGAGATATATCTGCTATATTTATGTGTTTAAATTTTGTTGTGAGTGCGGACATAGCATCCTGTTGGGATGCTTTTGCTATTCTAGTAGGTTCTTTCGACACATCGTTTTCTGCTCCTCGATACTGCTCAATATTGTAATTTGGCGGGGGAGCAGATTTGCTTCATACGCATATCCGAACGGGTCCCGTTATTGGATCTCTGTTTTTCAGTTTTCTATTTTTTTGTGGCGTTGTCCGTTTAAGGATCTGTTATAAGTGTTGTTTATTTTGTTTCAAATGGCAACTCTTTCGTGTAGGTGATCTCTCTATGAATTTTTTTGCATGCAGCTGTTGTCTTTTTTTTCATACTAAGATTGATATCATGTCAAATGAGAGGGAAAGGTTGAATCCTTTTTTGAAAAGTTTTTGAGCAGTTTTTTTTTAAATCAAAGCTAAAAACTTTAACGGGTTTCAGGTTGGACTTGCACTATGTAGTGAGCAGCATTGGTCACTTGATATCGCTAAACAAAAAGTTTCATGTCGAAGTGGCTTTGTGCGTATTAATGTTGTTCTTTGACAATCGTTCACTCTCGGCAGTTGTTACTTTATCATTTAATCTAATTAACTTATTTAGAAAGAAATTCATAATTTTCTTTACTTATTGCATCGTAGCATAATATATTTTTAATGGATTTATGGGTTTCAAAGCTCATTATATTTTGGGACAAAAGTTCCTCGAAGTTTACAGGTTTGAAGGGAGAGAGGGAGGGGGTCGGAGAGGGGGGGGGCAGGGTTACTGCACTAAGAATTTAATGAACTTGTCTTGGCATTATGCAACACACTTAGATCAAGAGGTCATCAAGTAGAGGTATTATTGCTTGCTTGCCATGCTTTCAATATGGAAAGCAAGTCACTTGGTTCTTTTTTGTTGTGTTTTTGCATTAATAGTGCATTTATGTTTAACTATCGCATTCATTCATGTGTTCGGTCGCACCTTCTACTTTCATATTTAACTGCTTTGTTTGGAATGGAGAGGATAAATGTTGCAAATGGTCATGCTTGTGCAGGCACTTTGAAGGTATCAGTCCTTCCTTCTTACTCCTGAAGGTCTTGCATGGGATTATGTGAGAAATAAAGGACTAGGGGTTTTAAACAGATGTGTTGAATGGAATCTTCAATGATCTTTCCTGTTTAACTAAGAGTGTACTTATTTAGTAGGGACATAATGTGCGCATCTACGGCACTGCAAAACCACAAACCTACAGTTGATCTAGCACCCTTCTAGGGAGTTTTCGTCAATTGCTATTGATGACTTTATCCTTGGCTTCATCTAGATTTGATCGCATAATGTTGTCTAGAATGTCGGTGACTCTTGAGAATCTTAAAATCCATGCAAAGTGCTTAGTTTTGACTGGAAAGCATTGGTCATGGATGAGTGAGGGACGATATGAAGTTGAAGGAGGATACCTCGCATTTCCGATATTCTTGGATTCTAGTCGAGAGCACTTCACGCATGCACTTCGTTGGTTTTACGTTCCGATGCTTGTTGAATTCCAATTCACTTTTAATCCTCGTTTTAGCCCAGTTTTTCTTTCAATCCCCTGGACGCGTGGTCGTTCAGTACGGATTTGGATCCGTCAGCTTGAGGCAGGGATGGGAGAAACCATAACCCAGCCACGGCTTGGTCTCCTGGCCACGAGAATGAGGGGGTCTGCAGCTGAGCTGCGCAAGAGAACAATCCCAGTTGCAGTCACATAGGAGTAGAATCCATGCGTCTCGTTTTCAAATGTTAACTTATTAGTGTTTCTTGATGGCAAGTGTGATTTCGGTATTTTGCAGTCCTTCGTAAGGACCAGCTTAATGCTTTTCCATATTGAGCGACGAGTTCTCCATTCTTATTGCCAGAGGGCCACTGATCATATTTTTGGGCGCCACGGATTCCGTATCGGCGAAGCCGGCCATTGATTCCTTTATCCCGACAGGGTGTAATACCCAACAACTAACCCTTGAAACTGATAGAGTGGGGAATGGAATATGAAGTTAGTATTGCAAGAAATTGGCCTGTAAGAAAGCTTGTTAAATTGACAGTGCTAAGGGAGAAAGTAGTCCATTTCTAGGAATATGCGCTTCTTTCTCTCTTCTCTTCATGGGATCAATGAGATGGTGTCTAATGACCCTTAAGTGCACGAAAGATTTTCAACAAAAGCAGTGGACAGCGTTTAGTTGATGAGGTTGACATGTACTGCATGGTTTATGAGGGATTAAGCATCGTATTTGTGGCTCACCCGTTTGGCTACAACTGGACATTTGAGCCATATTTTTAACGTATTAAGGCATATCTTTTCTTGCCAGTGGTATATGGTTAAAGAAAATTTTATAGCCGGTTGCCTAAACATGACGAACAAAGGGAAACTACCATCTTGCCGATGTATTGCTTGGTAAATGTGACGATACACCAACAGTTGTGGAAGCGGTTCTATTTCATGGCGTTAATTTCACCAATAACGATGCTTTAGTTAAGGAAGTCGCCTATTTATATAAAAGTTCAAGTCTCGCTGAACTTGTCAGAAATTCAAATCTTGCGTGTAAACATCTTCAGGTAAGCATTTTTAAAATGTTTTTTGTTTTGAAAATTATTTCAGAGGCAGTAATTCTTTATGCTCGATGCAAATAAGTCGGAAGGTTGAGTCTAGGTTCAGTTATTTTGATGCGCTCGATATTTGGGGAATATCACCGGTTAGGTAGGGTATCGTTGGGGATTCTCTTACCTGCAGAAGTTTTATGATTTTTTCAATGTAATTTTAGCGTCTTGAGAACGTTTCAGTGTTTTTTTCTAGAGAATTTATTGGCCAGTTCACTAATGTCACCTCAGCGTATGTTGGCTAATGAGTTGAGTATGCAATCACTTCCTTCTACTATAAATCATTACAAATCGAGTATTATTTTTTGAATGATTAGGAGGTATTTCTAACTTGTTACCATTGCTAAATGCATGAATGGTCATGTCTTAATAAAGCTAGAATGTTGAAATAAAGTTTTTATAGAACATTATTGCGATGTTTTGCTCAAATAGTAGTAGAAGAGAAAGTTTGAAGCAAAAATATACTCCAAGTTTTCTTGTCATGCAGCTTACTATTATGTTTTTTTTTGTTTTGCCACCTTTCATTGCTCGCTGTTCATAACTTAGTCTTGAAATTAGAGCAGAACTTACAAGCCTGGCAACGGATGGTGAGACCTCAAGCCAGACTTAAGGTGGATGGTGGATGCGCTCGTAATGTGCAGTGTCATTCACACCACCCACGTTGCTATAACAGGTCTTATGGTGCACTTGGAATAGGTGTTATTAACCTGAAAGTTGGTGCTTGATGTAAGGTGAATGGTGCATGATGTACTTCAGATAGTCTGAGAATCTTTGCGGTGATCAGCTGCTTGTGGTTTTTACGAATATTACTCATATATTTTCTCATCTAAAGAGTTTTGAAACCTTAACTCTCGACTTAGAGCCTGAAAGATATGTGAAAAACTGATCAATTTTTTTAAACTTACCCAAATTCTCATCGTGGTTTTAAAATTAAAAATAAGGTTTTTTCTAATCTTTTCAAAAATATTGTTTACAGTTGAGTTCTCTTGTCTCTCTTTCGAAGTCTTTTTGAAATGGATATTTTTTGTTTGATAATAAGCCACAAGGAAGTTCCTTAGAGACCGTATGAGTAGTGTAGGATCTGTTTTCGTCGATGTAGTAGTCAGGTCAGCACGCAAATCAACGAGAGGAACTTTCTCTATTGAGCAAAGGAAGTTTCTCTTTTGTGCAACTCACATACTATAGATATAGAACGGTCGAAAAGAGCAGTGGTGAATATATTGTCGTGTCTCTTCTTGAAACGTTACTAAAACCATTTCTTCGAGCTTATAATGACCTTCTGTTTCTAAAGTACAGTAGTTGTTAAGATTGAACCCCTCCTTACCAAAAACATAA
>QEWY01004050.1:0-18917 GCA_006503575.1 Baylisascaris schroederi
TTTTTTTTCTGCACTTTCCTGTCGAAAAGAAATTTCATCATCGCATTTCCCAAACCAACCGTACCTCTTATTTTCGTCCAAAAAACTATGCTACCCTAGGGATGCCTTTCTAACCAATGATATTTCGCAGCTACTTTTATATATGTGTGAGAAGCATAGAACAGTCAAAGAGAGGCAATATAAGACACTCTGAAAAAAAAACATGCAAGGCCATGGCTTATGCGCCTAGTGAACAAATAAAGTCAATAGATAAATCACAAAACCAAGCGCGATTTAGAAGGACTCATAGAGCCATGCAACGGTCGCAACAACGACCGCTATGATAACGGAGTTCTGCCGCAAATGCAGAAGGTAGATTGTTAAGGATCCGCTAATTATTTTTTCCACCGAACGATTTTGAGCGGTTGCAAGGCTTGGGGAATGGACGATTCTGCTATTTGCATGCAAGGCTCATGCTACAGGTTTCGATTCGAGAGAGGTTTTCACACTGAGAAGCATCCAGTGCATTCATTTTCACTCAGTTTGGGTCTCCGATCAGTTTTTTGAGTCGCTGATATTGCTCGTTCGCTACTGCGGGCTTGCGAGATGGGCCTCACTGCCATCTCCACTACCATCAAAAACGTTCGGTAGAAGACAACGCCTTTCAGCGCGCTGCATGGCTCAACTATTAGTTTCTACACTGTTTCTGCACTAAACGCGGATGGCCTCAATGGGTTGGAGGCATACGAAGAGGCCCGGCTCTCCGCAAGGAGAATCGGAGTTGCACTGCTATTTAGCTTCTGCTGGAAGTGCGATGTTCCGATAAGTATGCATGAGAGTTCAGCAATGGCAGCAGCAGGTACAGCGTCCACCGTCAGGATTTATAATAATTCACACGAAGAAAGCAATGTTCATGTTTTATGTGGTATAATTAGGAATTTCGCCAACACAGCGAAGAACGAATTTCCTCATTTGTTCAGCATAAAGTTCTATGTCCACTTTTCCGGCATTACTGATAAAGAATTTTCGTTTTTGAGCTCGCCCACAACTTTTTGGATCACTAATAACAAGCAGAAATGGTCACTTTTCACGCAACACTGAATTATTTCGGAGAGCTGAATTTGCAGTGCCCATCAAACATTTCCTGTCGATTTCTCTGCGCACAAAAGTGCATCGATAATCAAGAACGAATGATGCTAGTAGCCCGCTTTGATACTTTACAAAGTGTTCCAATTATCCTAGCACAAATTGAAGTACATATCTAAAGACACTTCTGAATATCTGATATACAATTCAGTTAACCATTCTCAAGCAAAGTTTCTCTCACTGGGTAAGGCAATGTTTCACTAGTTGAATCTTTAAAATCTTACAATGCCGACGAAACTCGGTCCAACTGCACCACCGAATAAGTTGGAAATCACTATCTGCAGAGCACTCGCTACGCTGCGCCTTGTCGGTATCACAACATCCTAAACGGGAATAAGTGTCGGCCTTCATCAGACATTTCCGCGTGAAACTTGTGCGTTCTATTAGGGCATGATAGGGGACCAAAACAATAACGGTGCTTGCTTATCAGCTATTGTAGCCGATCCGTTGAAAGGTCGGGCAAAGTGCTCGCCCTGCCGTAAAACCTTGCAGTGGTTTTCCCGGCACGTAGATGCCTGAAATATCACCCTGAACGACCCAACACGAACAAACTACCAGTCAGCCTACGCCACTTGCCGGGTTTCGAAGCAGCGATTCTCTAGTTTGAAAAAATCAAGTTTAAGGGAGGGGCTAACTGGTCTATTTGAATTACCAGCTACTTGCGGTGCAGAAAAAGCTTTGCTGTTCAAACCCCTGTGCTTTCGCGAGAGTATGGTCATATTATGACCCCTTGTCTACGAATACTGGATTAAAATCGGGACCCTTCAGGAAGTTCAAGGTTTTTCTAAAACAAAGATTTGGAGATCGAGGAGCTCTCGCGATTTTTGAAAAGCATCAAATCATTTGAACCATGCACTCTCAGAAAACTACGAATCGTGTGAGGAGTTTCAGGACTTCGATGTGCATCTGAAGTTGTGATTCGTTTTTTTCAGCCAACTGATTTTGAATTCCGGGTTTATTCGCTATTTCTACCATTTTTGCTAATGAATCTGATTTTAAGGAATCTTTTGCTATTCGCTATTTTCTTGAATCTTCTGAATCGGTCTGCTCTCCAACTTTGCAGCTTCCACCATTTTGCACTTATTGGAACTGTTTTGAGAAAAGAAGACACATGGCGCAATAATTACCACTACATTTTCATACTATTTAGAGCATTGTGCAGATATGATTTCTGTACGCAATCATACCTGCCTCTCCCTACCGTACAATCCCAACCGAATTCCTACCGTACAATTCCGAATCTGAGCGAATACACCTAACCAGGCAATTTTAACTGCGTTTGAATTCGGCACTTTGGTGAACATCGAAAAATGTCTACCCTTCCGCATGGTATTCATAGCAATATCAAATGCCTTCAAAACTGAAGTAGAACTCACAAGGTATAGCTCAACGTTAACTGGGTAGATAAGAAAAGCAGCCGTTACCGTCAAGAATATGAAGATCTGCAAATTCTCAAGAAATAAGCAACAAAGCAAGGAAAAATCACGAGTATTTTATACAGTTTAATGGACAATTTTTACACCTACTTTCATGTTCCGATCTATGTGGTAGCACTAAAAAATTTCCGATCGTATTGTGGCAACTTCCACGATTCCCCAGGATCGATCTTAATTTTGCTCATCAACCTATTATATAATGAAATAAATCACATAAGGTCATGTCGACAACAAAATAAGATCCCAGAATGATTTAAAAATAGAGCAACTTTTATGAACGCACTGCCTGTCTTCTACATCGGTCGGAGCCTTTTTCTATTTCCCTTGTATACTGCTGATGTTAACAATCAAAGGTTGTCGAGTGCGCAAATCTGTTTCCCTACTACTCTCTTGAAGTGGTGAATCTCCCGCTGTATCGTACGGTGGGTGGGCACAGGCTTGAAATTTGAAAAAATAGTAATAATTTTGCTGCGTTCGGCTAACGAGACTGACCATCTTATCTATGCGTATAATATGTGTATGGTGCCACCGTAGAACATGAACGTGAGGCGGCTAAGGCTATCTACACTGGCGAATGATTCTTTGTACGTGACTGATTCAAGAAAAGCTCGCGAATCTAACACATAAAAGCAAAGTAAGAGGAAAAGTTGAAATACCCATGCGAAAGTCATATTTCCTTCCGTCAATTGAAAGCCAAAAAATAGAAAGGTCGCCCCCATAAATGATCCACTGGCGCATACAAGGGCATTAGACCGCTTTGTTCTCACCCATCGAAAGCAGCATTTACCGCTTGACCACATCTGCAAATGAGGCATATGAAGCGATCGGCCTTACCTTCTTTCGAGCCACGTTATCACTTCCTAAATCACAGACGCTTTGGCCACTCCATCAGTGGAGGTGACTTCATTTTCGATAATGCTCAAGTTGGAAATTTGTATAGCAAAATATCAACGTGTGCGAGCCATTGGTTTGACATAAATTTTCGAGTTTCAGATTTGAATTTCCGAAGAATTAAGATGTGACTTTTGCCAATTTTTGAATTGAGAAAGTTTAATTCCTGCCATGAAACTTCGGTAGCAGGAATGCAGTATACAGTGACAATGTTCGAGCATGTACTCGCCCGTAGCTGGCTCCCTGCAAAAATGTGTCATAATATTGTGCACTATATCACAGTATCATAAAACAAGTCTACCTGGGCCCACGAACTCCCAATAATAACGCCAGCGAGACCTCCAATCATCGTTATCAAGCCAAAAAGGAAATTTATCCTGGAATAGAGTAGTTAAGTGATCTCTCAACAAAACAATGCGCAAAAAGGCTCTTGACATACAGTTTCTTGATATCAACTTTCTTCTATGTAACTACTGCACGTGTCCTAAATTAACTATCAATTCGAACTAGAATTCGTTTGAAAAGAGATGTCATCGAGCACGGTTAACTTCCCCAAGTGATCGACCGACGTTGAATAAGATCCTATAAAAGTTTTGGAAAGTAGCAGCAAAACGAATTAGCTCCAGTAATAGATGAAGATGATAGCCACATCTCCTACAGAATAACAGATCGCGCTCTTTGTGGGCAGCACGGAAGCCAGCTACCAAGCTCACGCCACTCAAAAACAGTTACGATACCTCTTGCTCACCAATAACCAGCTACAAAGTGATTATCTCTCAAGTGTTCTAAGGAATATGATGGTGTGCTAGCGGCTTTTTCCCGTATGACGCAATAAGCATTCGGATTTTGTTGATGTGAACGCTGGGTGAGTTCTGAATGTTATTCGTAAACTCAGTAGCAAGGTTCCTCTCACACCTTAAGATTATCATGCTTCTAAAACGCAGCGCAAAAACAATAACTTGGCCGCTTGTATAAATCTTTCACACTCCCCTTCTTGTCAGCATCTTTCTCCTGCTTGGAACTATGCGTTCGTTCCATCTTTCATGAAAAAACCACCTGCCGCATCAGTAGAATGCTATCGCCCGATAACTCCGACCTCCTCCCTTAGGTTTTCGAAACATTCATCATAGATGCACTGATGGATTATTTTATGCGAAACATCTTTTTGAACGGTGCCCAGTTCGGCTTCGTCGGTGGTCGGTCCACAGTACCGTAACTTACCTCTTACTCATGAGAGTGGGTGTCTGCGTTGAACATGAAGTTCAGACCGAAACTTGTACACTGATCATGCAAAGGCCTTTGTTGTGGTCTTCATGAAAATTTGTTCTTGGAATTGGAAAAACATGATGTCGTTGGCTTTTTTTAAATGGGTCAAAACCTATTCCCCGTCACACCAAATTTCTGTTATATCCCAGAAGGAATCACCTAACGTCCTATTTTAATATATATGGCTACTCCACCGTAATGCCGATGTCCTAAAAATTTGACGTCCATTGCATGATCCTGCCTACGAATTCTATGGTGATCCTTAATGCATTCTCCAGCTGGTCGAAATCATGGCAGTTAAATTTTTCCCGTGCGAAAAAGCATATTTCACGTATCAACTTGAAATATGTGGATTCTCCCATGTAAACGTTTCCTCGAGTTGGGAAGCGTTATCCTTTTCTTGTACAGATATGTTCGGCATCAATGTGCTGTAATCGACCCTGTACTCCACTGCAACTTGTAGTCGCGACTACTGATGAAAGCCGTTGAAAACTACAAACTTTGCACTTCGCACTTTGCTGCACACATGTGTTGAGCACTGTCACTTTTACTACACTGTTCGTTGATATCTTTAATATCATACGCGTCAATCACAACTTCATCACGTACTGCCGATCCCTTTTGGAATACTGTACTCCTATATGGTTTCCCTATTCGGTTTCTGATATCAAACTGTTATAGAACGGCCAGAATCGCTTCACCCTGATTGCTTTTTGCAAAGCTTACACTGCCCAATACCAGCTAAATTACACTGCCAGGCTAAAAGTCTTCAACCTAGAATCATTGGAATGAAACAACATCAAACTTAACTTGATTCTTTGTTATAAAATTGTGCACCTCTTTTCCGACATCCCGCTATCAAGAATATTTCAGTTTGCCTTTACTGGATGTTGTGGGCATCAATTTCAGCTATCCGAAACATGCCACTACATAAAGAATGTTCTACAGTTTCCAACTCCGTGTTCTAGGATTTTGGAATCAGCTTCTTGCCGACATCGTTAATGCATCCACTGCTTCAGCTTTTAGTTGCTGCGAATCATTTTTATCTAAGCACTATTGTTGCCCTTACCTATTAAATGTTTATTCGCCTAAATCACAGCTTTGCGAACGTTTTGCTCTTTCTTGCTTCCTATACCCACATACTTTTATATGTCTTACACTTCGAGATGTCGAAATAAACAAGTAAACAAGAAAACAAATAAATAAGCAAGTAAGTAAACAAGTAAATATATAAATAAATAACTAAATAGAAAAATAGTTTTAAAACGTTCACGGTTCCATGCAAAGCTTGCGCTATGGTGTGAAAACATGTGAGAGTCAGTGAAGCGTACTCTGTCTGCGTTTGTTTATTGAGATCGTCTGTTGAATTTAATTTGTAGTTCATCGCAAACGCTAAGCATACTGATGTCGGACCCCACCATGAAAGTGACATCATCGAGAAAATCACTGCTGTGAACGCAATCGTTGCCGAGACGTATGTTCGTCTAGAAGTTACTCATATTACAACTTGTAGAATCATCGCTCTCAGTGAGCTGAATTCGTGTTTAATGCGTTCACTTCACTCCACCAAATCAGCATATTTAAAGCTTCCATTCGACGCGATCGCTGACTTAAAAGCTCGGCCAAGCACATTTTCTCTGCAGGCCAGCCGATGAACGCAACTTGTGCGCAAATTCACCTAAACGCTTCATTTGACTTCACATATTTGGCCATTTAATTTCTAGTGGCGCTTGTGAAGAGCACCGAAAAATCAAATTGAACTTCAAAATTCAGCACTCAATGAAACCTCTCCACTGTTGATGGAGCTTCATTAGGAGCCAATAATTGTAAATGCAACTCTGAGAGTTAATCATCATTGTAATAACTAACATAGTAAGAAAGAAGACTCCACAGAATTATCGTCACAACAGACTAGGAATAAGACTCCGATTAATTATTAGAGAACGTTAGTTCGAAAAATCCATAGAATTTCATTTCGAATGTAGTCCTCATTTCTCAAGCAGTCCGCCGTGATCAACGGAAATATTCAATCGTTGCTGTCAACGTTTAAACTTTATCCACTACTGTATTTGTAGGTCAACTTTTCCTATCCGTCGTCAGATTTTGTGAAGCTCATCCCTCTCCATTCCGCCTCTAAGCTCCATGCCTGCAGAAAGCTATCAAGTGGGTGCTGATAACAGCTTCAGATATCTGAAAGCCACAAAGAGTTGTTCGTACTAGTCCGAGACTGCTTTCGGACGGCATCAATTCCCCCTCCAATTGTGGGGAAGGAGTGGGGAGGATGTTTGCTCAAAATTTTTCTGTATCTTTGAGCGAGTATCACATATAGTCTGCACAAAGGGCATTTTCAATGGAAATGGCGAAAGGGATTTCGCTATTTATTGTATGGTGCAGTGAGAAGCATAAGGTTGCATTTTGCGTTCAGGCCGCTTACCGTCCTTTGTATAATACTACATTGAAAATGCCTGCATTCGCAATGAACGAAGAAAGGCTTTGTAATGTGAGTTACATGAATTAGCTTACATTTGAAGAAGAGCGATAATATCACTCCAATACGATGTTGTTTCGATACGACTAGCAGCGGCTGCACCAGTGGCCGTTTCGGCTTCTCCACGTCCCGGCTCTCTGATTATTAATACAACAAGCATCACACATACAGCACCGAACACCGGTGTGAGGCGTAGAGCCCACTGCCAACCGTTCAGTAAAGAATTAGCGTATGATCCAAACATATAGCCAAAACCACTGAAAGGAGCAAAAACCGCAGCAATAACAAATACGTCAATGCGCAGACGTTCACATAAGAGAGAAGCAACGACCAGCAAACGTTGCAACGGTATAGACTGTCACAGCCACCGATTTTCATAATAGCATGACGCACTGATTAATAATTATTTTAGTTTGATCGATTCTCGCGGTCGTCTCTCATTTAGGCAAATATGCAAACAGCTTTAGCACCTTGACTGTAAAAGTATTCGCTGTCAAATAACGGACAGCATTGCGCTCAAGAAAGCTATTTCCTGAGATATTCTCATATGCTTTACTTTTATATGATTTGAAGAAGTCGTAGGCTGATATTAAAGTGGAATACAGTCACTCAACGTTATGGTGGATAGAGTCGGCAAACCAACAAAGACAAAGCAACGAACTGCATCGATCGCAACGGAGTTACTGTGACCATCGTCTTCTGCAGTGGGCAGCATTATGAAGAATGGCACACTACCCTTATTTCATCGCAACCACTATAACTTATGAGAAATATTTTGCTGTGCGAATAGTCCATTATATGGCTTAGATTTTGTTTCCACGAACGCTGATCAAGGTTTCCCAACAATTTCTATTTATTGCAAGTATCGCTTTTACTGAACTCTGAATAAATGGAGCTTGGAGAAAACTGACACTAGATTGCTGCAGAAATAGAGCGAAGAATACCAAAGAACTGAAAAAAATTCTGTTCAACTGCTGTATCCAGCAGTGCGCTTTGCTGAATGTTATACTATCTCACTGCATTGTGCTGTAGCAAATTTCATCGCCCATCGATTATAACGACCCTTTTATTCCACCAGCATAAGCATGTCGTCATATATTTATTAGAAGGTCTTATGCTCTTTGAAACTCAATTCAATGAGTCATAAGTGGGACTCACCTGCCAAGAGGTCCTGCGAAGTAGAAGAACATGAGCGCGCGAGCACGCGTACTAGCCACAAACATGTCAGCAATAATCGAGGGTGCGATGGTAAAGTAGCAAGCCACACCGAAACCAAGTGCTCCACGGCTTGAGAGGAATAAAAAGTAAAGCTGAAACAGTCTGCCATAGTGACGCAAATTAACTCTGAGTTGATATTTTGAATACTTACATTAGCTCCAACTCGCTTTTCACATTATCAATTTTATCCGTAGCCATCCCAGCGGTCGAAGATTTCGATGGCTTCAGTTACGTGCATTACAATATATATATATATATATATATAACCCCAAAAGTACTGGATGGTCTTTGTCACATGGGCCTCATGAACTTTTTGTCAGGCAATCAGGTTCGAGCATCTTTGTTATGAAAGACGTAATTTTGCCAGTTTATCGTCATTCATCAACGCTTATTTCAAATACAGATGCGTCAGCTTTCAACACTGTTTAGCTCACGTGATCTTCCACCTTAGGGTTGCTGATAAGTATGGGTTACTGATGTGAGATGAAGCAGCAACTTCTAACAGAAAATATCATTTGGGGAAACGAACATCGCTGGGAACGAACGAAGAAGCGAACACTGCTGACACCCAGAGGGTGATTCCGAATATCATGAGCCATTTCCTGTTATAGCGGTCGCCGAGAAACCCACATAGCAGTGCTGATAACATATTGAATATAACAAAAATTGTCTGAAGAAGACCTGTTTTGGCATCATCCAAATTAAAGTACTTCTGTACGTCCGTCAACACGCCTGGAATGAAGGAAGCGATGAGCAAAACACTAGAACATTTTAAAGAATTCCAAAACAGCGCCTCGATACGTACGCTGAGGACCATAAGAAGTTTGGAACTTAAGTCAACTACGTCGAGCCACGATAAGTAGCCAAGCTTGTATAGTCGCTGAATGAACAACATGCAGTTTTAAAGGCCTCTTTGCAAGCTAATAAATATCCAAAATGTGCAAAATGTGCCTTACCAGCAAGCGTGGATCGATCGGTGTTATTAAGCAGATTTATGAGGAACAAAACAAATATTGACGCATATCCTCTACATGTCGTCCTTTCTGGCTTCGTTGCCCGACTTGTTTCGGAACCACTGAATATCAGTTCATGAATACTCCCTTTGAGTCATCAAATGCAGCTTTCTGCCTACATAATTTCAGGTATAATTCCACTGTCGATGGCCCTTGAAGGGGCACCAATATAAACAGCGGTCTTTGCGACATCTTTGCCACTACGGCACCCTCCCGTAGGAGCAAATATGAAAGTTTTGAAAGCAAGGAGTGAGTAAATTGTTGAGTTTCGCGCAGATGGCATATAACTGGTCAAACACTTTGTCGAGACTGTGTCTAGAAACTTGGACTATTCTAGGTCAACGAGCTACTTATCAGGGACATCTAATATGCTTTCGAAGCGGTGTTCTGTCGCGATCTGAAACACTTGTTTTCTCTGAAACTTGTATCTACGTACTTCACACAAGTTTAGTCTTGTCCAACTCTTGGTCCTAGACTGGAGAGGTGCGACGGGCTTTTGGATAACGACAGAGCGAGTCAGAAACGAACAGAAAATCTGGGTAGCCATCTAGAGCTTACTTACGAGTCAAAAAAAAAAATCAAGATGTTAGTTCCATATCGCGAAACAAGCATTCGCCCGTCCAACTCCTTTTATTTTCTCAAGGCAAGAGAGCGAAAGACTTGTACAGCTTACAGATCCCAAGGGCAGGCTTTTTTCGAACAGCTGGAAATATGAATGTGAACTCTGCGGATCGGACACCTCTGCCTCCCCTCCTCGTTCTCTTCCCTTCTATGTTTGAAGAATATAGATCGCAAAAGGAAGTTTCAAAAATGGAATAACATTGTGCAGGACGGTGGGCAATGGTAACCTGTGCTGTACACATGCTCACTTGCCATTTCTTCATCAGAAATACAAAGCTACAGATGTCCTTGCTCTACCCGTTGCTCTAGGTGAAAACATATCTTTAAATGCGGAAAGGAACGCGAGGATTAGCCTCCACAAACTTCAAAATGGATGCACTGTCGATGATTCACATTAAGGCAGGTAAAAATTTCCTATTTCCCGAGGACTATTATGGATATAGGAGCGGTCACAGTAAAAGAAGCAAAAGTTCAAATTCTGGATTTGCAGAAATTTTTATCATACTGTTAACATTTTCTTTAATATGACCTCACGTTGTGGAAACGGCGCTGTCACTGACGGTCTCAGAAACATTTGGTGTAGAGTTGGTTTGCACCCGATCACTGCTTGCTGAGTTATCCATTCGAAAGACTTGTTCAACACGTGACGTCTCTGAAAGTTTCACATAATCATGACGCCGCCTCGCCGTTCTTTAAGCTGCCCAGTTCGATGCGAAATTTCGTGGTAAGATTTTGCAGTTTCTGTCTCAAAAAGTGGTCTTTCTCTGAAAAACCACATTGTACAATGCTGGAAGCAACTTGAGTTGCAAGTACCGCAATGTCTGTTGATGTGCATACATCCTTCATAGTGTTCAATTTCGCAACATACAATCGAACAAAGAAGCTATGGATTAGTCATGTACTCAGGCCCCTCACTGCTGAGTTGCATTATGGGCCTATAACCAAAAAACGACCAAAATCATAGGAGGATCCAAAACTAGCGCATCTAAGACATTACGCTTCGACGATGAGCCGATCCGTTCACTGCGTTGAAATACTAGACTGAGACGTAAGCTTAGCGATAAAAGTGTACGCCCTGTTTTCCCGGTACAATAGTGCAACAGATCATTTATGCTGATAAGCCTCTTTTCTATCAAAAACCAAAGCACACAGCATGAAGCGTTTTGGTGCATGACTGCAGATTCTTTCAAATGTCTTCATACAGAACGACCAAACCCTCTCGACTGCACGATATACAGCCGTATTTCATCCGCCTAGTACACTTTTGACGACTCTTCAATGTGGGAAACCAGCAAATACGACTCTACCGAATTAGGCAGTTTCACTAAGAACTATATTGCTAAATTTCGTGCCAGTCGGCCACTTGAACGCTCGCCAGATTTGTTCAAATATTTCACCACTTTCGCCCTTTTCAGAAATAAACTCAAGGACGTTGCCATGCCAACTCCTCATGTTCGTTTGTCAAAAGAGAGTTTTCTTTCAGATTGAAGACATTATCGTTTGATTGTGCGAAGCCGTGCAATTGTGGAAAGGCTCAACCTGGTGGAGGTGTACGAGTTCCCTGACCGTTCTGGATAATTTCAAGAGTGAGCACTTTATTCCACTTCAAGAAATGAATATCGCTTAGACACATCTCTCAAAATGAAAGCATTTAAACAAATCGCACAGAAGTATTGTCGCATCATTCGTGCCAAAGTTTTCATAGAGGCCATCAATAAACATCTCTAAACACCTCCTCTACGCTTGACAAACGACGCGAAAAGGGTCGCACAGACGCCTGCTTTTAGTGCTCGCTGACTTGATCGCCATGACCAACTCAAACGAAAGACTCACACTTCCAAATGCACCGTCGGAAAGCGACCGATCGAGTGCAATAAAATACCGAAAATGTCGGATTAGGTCATCCTAAAAACTGTCCATTTTTAGCAACTCAGGTATGCAAAAATGTGCGAGTAATCTAGTGTAAGAGGCAAATTACTTCATCCTACGGAACAATAAATGCGTTTGTGCAAAATTTGGATCAACCTTATGCCTCAGGTGCGATACTTGGAATAAAATATTCTCGAATTGCACTATGCAGTCGAAAATTTAGGAGTTCAAAACTTCTCAAGAACTTTGCACGCAAAATTGGCAAGCTGCTAGAAGTGGTCGACCTTTCGTTTAGACATACGCAACATCTACGAATGCATCAGGCCTCTCCCTCCACTTCCCGATCGACAGGTATCAACGGATTTCTGATGGATGCATGCAACCTGATAGCAAAAACATCGCTAAATGTCATCATAATCATTTCTGCATCCGAAAAAAAAGTGTCTTCAAAGCTCGTTTACGAAAATCAGAATCTGTTCCGAAATTGGCCGATTAGTCTTTGCAGGTTTTTTTCCAAAGCTTGTCCTTCTAGAAACAAAGCGAGATTGGGCTGAAGAGTTTCAAGTAGGTATAAATCAATTTCTGGTTAGCGAATCATGTCGAAATTTTGAAAGTGACGGTGAACGAGACGAGCTAAATAGTTTTGGCTCAAGGAAGCCGTGCGAAAAATTGGAGTTTCTCAGCGATAATCTCTTCTTCCTAATGTTCACGGGGTCCTCGTTCAGGCAAAAATTAGGTTGCCTCTCTTACTTCACGCGGATCTACCAATCTAATGCAAAGAGCTTTTGAATGGAGAGTGAGCTCATTTCTGCCTGACAACATTCACTTAACCTGAATTGTGTAACAGGAAAAGATAAGAAATCTGGTCTACTACATCGAACAAAGAAATCGACAAATGCAAGTGCCTAACAGAAGGGCCGGCAAGACTTGTGCTTTTGCAGAATCGCTTATCGGGCTAATCACTCACATAGTTCGTCAAAAACAATTAAGCATTATCAATAGTGCGCATATGTTTCAATCAAACCGGTCGCTCAACAAATTTTTTTGTAGAATAGTGGTTTAGAGGCAGCTGAATTGATGGAACTGCAGATTGCTGAACGAACGGCATGACGTATTAACGAGGAAAGCATTATTCTTTGCACAAATATGCTCACTCAGCATGAAGGTTTTAGGCTGACGCTTACCTTCCAGTTCATCAGCTTGCAATAAGTATGTTTGCTCGCACCTGCATAAGCATCTTCTCGCGTTCCTATGGTTTTTGACATGTAATTGCGAAAATAGCAGCCCTGCAAAATAAGAATACAGTTAGCGCGGATGTCTAAAACATGGCGTTTGCAATAAACTGCAGACCAAGCGACTTCCGAGTCGTTAGAGGCTCTGATTTCAGGGAGAATACTCCACTTGCGGACTATATGGTAAGGAAACCTTTTCAGAGGACCGGTTAAGTTTACCTTCATAGGTGAAACGCCTTTTCACGCGTTCTATTCAGGCACCCTTCTCAAAGGCTGTGAGCGCGAAAAGTGGCGTGGCCTCGTCCTGTTGTGACAAACGATCAAGTTGAATTTAAGCCTGCGACGTCCTGGTGATTCCGAATTAAGATTCCCTTTTTCCAGCTCCTTAACATAGTCGAGCTTATGAAGGCCAAGATGGTTTTAGCGAGCGCAGAACCAGTGAAACGCTTCTGGACATCTTTAAGCAGTGCAATCTCAGAAACGAAAGAAGGAAATCAGGCAGAAACATACCTTTCGATAACAAACCGATTGTACACTATTGAAGCCTTGCGGTGATATTCGAGACATCTGGGCTGCGAGCAGTGGAGATCGCAGCTTGCAACTTTGCATCGGATCATCTCCTGGCAGCAGGTCATCCGTGAAAATTCATGCTAGAACCAGTTCTAGCGCGAAGATCAGTGATACCACCATGTGCAAAGGAAAGGTCGCGCCACTTAACCCAAGAAGCACCTCACCCATCAGTTGGGCGTAACGAGGCACTTATCAAGAGATAGGCTGAATTGCCACAACCTCTACCCTTTCTTAAAAGAAACGGGACCTATTATAAGTTGAGAAGTTCATAGGCACGTCCGTTTAGTGACTGGAAAATTCTGAGATCGTTCGTAAACAGACTAGTATGTATGATGTTTGAAACATCGTTCACATATACGATGACCAAAATCCAACACGGAGCATAGACCTGAGGCACATTGCTAAGAATTATACGCAGCCTAGAGTTGTGGTTCTCGATGCTTCCTTCTAATGTTTGAACGCGGAGATATCTTCTACAATTTTCAACTGAACGCCGACGACCCCTCGTCTCCGAATTTCATACGAACTCATAAGGAACGAGTTAAAAAGCTTTAGCGTAATCGATGTGAAGAATATCAGTTTGAATCTTCACATTCAGCACCATAACCAAATTACCTAGACGAAAAATCGAAACAGAAAGCTTTTTTCTTGGAGAAAACGCTAGAGTCCGAAGTCTAGAAACTGCTCTACGTTGACGCTTTGAAATTGTGGATGCATTTTCGAGATCTTGGTTTTCTGCACATTTCTGATTGCGGCCCGGGTTTTTCAAAGATTTCTTTGAACCACGTACTAACGTTTGCACATTTGCATGCGTATGTTGAGATCGTGGTTCGCAACCATTACATTACAATTTGGTGAACAGGCAACTTGTAGGAGGATAGCGTGTGCTACTTATTACGAATGATTACCTTCTGATGACTTGAATGTGCAATGGAATTCGCACGTCGGATTTCGTCGCACAGCTAGCCTGGTTGTAGGCAAGGACGATTTTTTGGTGGAGGACCCGTGCAGCTATAAAAGAATTCGAACAAGAAACGTTATTGATCTCAATTAGAAAAATACAAAAGCGTCCTTTCTGTTGGGAATTTTCGGCAGCTTCTGAGTGGCGAAATCGCGAAAGACGCACGCCGTGCGAGCCACCCTCATGCGCTCTCCCACATATTCATACGGTGACATACATAGCACTCATACTGAAATTTGTAACTCATATTGAAACTAGTGGATGTTATTCCGTCATGCAACATTCATATTTCAGACTGCAAGGCGATTGATCGAATCTCTGGCCGCTTGTTCAATGTTCTTTATTCTTAACTTTGGTCTGCGGCACTAGGAACAATCGGGTCACATAAGTATTTCGTTGGTAAGATTGAAGCACAGTGGTTTATCGATATCCGAAGACTTTACCACTTCGGTCAGCAATATTGCTTCTTCGATTTAAGGATTTAATTTGGTGTAATTATTGCAGAAAGGGGTCACTTGCAGCACAGAGATGTACAGAGGAGGACTTGTGTGGAGTGGATATCATCTGTTTGTACTTTATTTATAAACGTTAATAAACGTTTACTCATAGTTTAAAAGGAAGATAATTGGAAACTTGGTTACGTTGTATGTGCAGTGCAGCTTGCAGCGATGTCGTATAAACCGGTAAAGCAGCAATTTGATGTATTCAGCAAACTCATTGATGGCACGCTCGAATCCTCAGAGGTCGTGCTGATGGAACTCAAACTGAACAAAACGGACCTTAAAGTCGAAGAAGCCAATGTGAAAGGCTTATTTGCTTTGCTAGGTCACAAACTGTTTCCTCTTAAAAGGATTTTACATTCAGTAAATGAATGTAGTACGAACACTGTTTTATATAACGCGTCTTATAATTAGTGCTAAAAAAGAACCAGATTCGAATCAAACACAGCTCTCCGAGCCGTCCATTTCTAAGTATAGCAATTATGCGGTTTCTTTTGAAAGACAATGATGCGATGGCGAGGTTGATGTGGACTTATCATTTGATCACTTGATAGGCCGGATTATGGAACGTTGTGCACGCTGTCGGCCACAATGCATTTCCATTTTGGTCTCATCCTCGCCATTCTCGGCCAGGTTTTACCCCAATCCTGCAGGGTACTGAGGACCATTTCCGTGCATTGTTTTAGCCATTAGATGACGCCACCTCGCTGGCTAGGCGAGCAGGCCATTACCTCTCTTCGAATTTAGCCGGTCCTCAACCTCTAGCAGGCATGGTCTGGTGATTCGGGGTATGAATCGACCACGCTGTAGGATTGGCAGTTCAATACCTTTGTAGCATGGTTAGACCTGCTGGGGCTTACGCTCCGCTACCATAGCTATCGAACGACCGTTGCCACCACTGCGCCACGATGAGGCACCGAAGGAGGATTTTGCAGCGGATATATATATATATATATATATATATATATACATATATATANCAATGCTGCCAACATCTAGCATTCATACTGAGACATAGGGGGAGAGGATGAACGAGGATCGGGAAATCGTTTATGAGTTCAGAAGTTTTCCGTGAGTAGTTTAACCGAGGGGTGTTAGTTACCTTTTTCTTGTTTTTTTTTTCAATGAGAAAGCCTAAAGAAGTGCCATATTCTGTTTATAATAATAATTTTGCGTTTTTCCTTGCAAACTTCAAATGCTCACAAGGAACACCGTTCTTCGGACCAATAAGCTGAACATGTTAGCTTTAAACCTGTTTCCGATTTTCGTGCCGAACAAAAGGAGTTGAGGTTCGGACACTATTTCCAAACAAGCATATCAATAGTTGATATTCACGCGAACGCATTGTGGAGCCTTTTAGGCGAATTGATGCACTCTTTGCTGAATGTTATCCCACGTTTGGTCCAACTTATCAACAATAAGTAGGAAAGCGCGCCAGAGGAGCCGTGGCACAATATGCAATTTTGAATGTTGTTTTATGAGCCAAACCACTTTCATAAACTCATAACAAAAAATCGAATGCGCAGATTAGTACTTTCACGTTTTAATGAATCGGATTGCTCACGTTAATCGAATTAGTATTCGTTTTTGCATGATCTGTCTAGAGAAAGAGTACAATTTGGTCGATGTGAAATGCATGCGAATTTATTTTTTCACCTTTAGACCACCATAATTACTCTCGAATTTGATGGATCAAAACGTACTGTGATATGCTGTGACATTATATGGTGCAAATCATACCTATGAAATCTTGTAACTTAAAGTTTAGCGCTTTCGCGAGTTAAAGTTATTGCACGAACATATATACATACGTGGACGGTGTCGCTAAAATGCATTTTTTTTCACAGTGGTGTGGGAAACGGAAAAAGCAACTACAGCTGTGAAAAATTTTTCCCTTAAAAATAGAACATGAAAATGCGATCGTATAATGGACCTACACAGCTTGTTTGATGACTCTGATTTAATCGGCGCAAATGGGATCATTTTAGAGATGTAAACATCGAAATAGTAGTCTGTCAGATCCACTATTTGCACACAAATCAACGCAACTAATTTTTTACGTTGCTCATCAATTATTTTGATTTTAAATCGTTCGTTTAGTGTATACATCATTGACTCTTTTCGTTTCTTATCTTTCCTTTTTTGTTGCCTTTGAATATTTCATTTTTCTTCCAATAGTACCTTTATCTTACGATATACAAATGAGATGACTATACAATAGAAATATTTCCATAATAAAAATTGCGTTTCAAATTTTTCAACAATAAGAAAAATATTCTTTTTTATTCTCTATGATAGCCCATTCAATCACATATTTCATCGCTTTCCATCGTCATTATTCTTTTCGAATGTTTTTCTTCTCTTTTTCCTCAAGTTTATACTGTTCACATTTAATATGTTTAATTGCTATGCTTATTGGCAAATTTGCTTTGCAAACAATTATTATGGCATCTTCTTACTTGCGTGTATTTTGTCAATGTGCATATTCATCTGTCTGATACTTCAGTCCAGAAAATACTGAAATTGGGATCAGAAAACTTATTGAGCATAACGAATGCCAAAATTGACCTTTAGCATCATAATTTCTATTAAATCATCAATTTCAAGAAGAGTTATAAGCATAGAAAAGCAACAATTGTTTGCATACATATTAGACTCATCAAAGTTTCAATCCATAGTGGGTGCAATCGCAAAAAGAAACGAATTTTTTCAATGAATTATTTTTGCGGGAGCCTCGATTGCTTAAATATGTGAGCATTAAATTTGTATACATATTTTTTTATTGAAAATCTATAGAATTGATTGGTAATATTAGCAAAATGCAAAAGTACATATCTTACTAGCTCATATGATGAGTTTCTTCTCTTGTTTCATTAACTGATGCATTCGTCCGTTTCCCTTCAATTCGTTTCCGTTATTGCTAATGAACAACAGAAAGCACTCGCCGCTGTGTTATAAATATTCACTGAACTGCTCAAGCACTCGACTTGCTATATAGGGAACTGCATAATAACCAAAAAATGGACAAATACGTGGATGCATTACTACGATATATTTCAGTATATTAGTTCAATTCACTATCTAAATGTCACATTTGAGAGAAATAACGAAGCATGAAACTGTCCTTTCTTTCCAGGATAATAAGCGGCTGGGTGAATGCGAGAGTGAAATCTTAAGATTGACGATGAAATAAATCTCACTCTCAATATTTGTTGCGCACTTTAATGCCAAAAATTTTACGGACAAGTTAATAGCATCAAAACTTGACAAAGAATATCTATGTATTATATACATTATTGTTATAGAATTCCACTACCTTGGCCCCTATAATTCGCATATTTAAACAGTCGAGTAAGAGATTTGTTAATATAGGTAGATGCATAATATCGGCATAATTTTCTTTATGAAGCAACTAAATGCAATGTCTAAATGCCTATAAAAGTTTCTTCCGCCAAAGCCGATTGTTCCTATAAATTCTGAAGTCAAAATTCGTTTTATGGGATGGATATATGAGAACATATTGTCTCTTACTTTCTATTCGATAGTGCAACATGGAAATGAGTTGCAGGTAAATACAATCTTCAGCTAGTTTAGAAGGTTACTTATTCTAATTCCAAAAACAAGCAATTTAGAATAAAGTGACTCAACGAGATACGTGAATCAGAGGCGCGAAAAAAAAATTAGTCCGACGATTGCACACAGTAAATATTGATGATCTCGTCATCGG